>JAMKCH010016177.1:0-25171 GCA_023653785.1 Ophioderma brevispina
CAATAAAGTCCCCTGTAAGTGGCTAAGCTTAACACGCCATATTTGTCAAGAAATGGCGCTTTTTATGCAATGTTTACTAATAAAATTTGTGATCCAACTTTAAGAGTAAACAAAACAGTTGTAAACAAAACAGACTGCTTTAAAATGCTTTAGTGTCTGTTTTTCACAAAGAACAGTAATATAAGATGTTAATATAACATAACACTAAGAATTTATAGACAAAGTGGGCATTCTGAATTTGGAAAAAAATGACTGACTGTGGCTTTAAAACATACTCGTTAGTGGACAACCATCCATAACTCACCAAAAAATAACTCTAAGAAATACCTCATCGATGAACTCCATCATAACTTATGGCGGTCCGGTAAGTACGTAATTCTGATTCTAAAATTGAAAAAATCTGTAAACCACCAATGGCGGTATGGACGGATTGCTCTTTTTTTCCCAATGATGTGCAGCTCTGGGGTGTTGAATAATAAGGATGTACATTGTATAGTACATAAGTGAGCTTCAAGTACCTCCAATACAGGCAGACTAAGTGGACTGTTGCATGGACCTGATCCTCATGCATCTTTACATACGTAGACCTACACACACATGGCCACACAGACCTATATACTTAATACACAGTAGTCTATGGGAATAACTAGCTCATCTGAAAGAAATAGCCATATGATGACCTTATTGTGAAATGTTGACTTCTTTGACATTTCCCCAGCCCCTGTCAGACCCAGGGGAGGACCCTGGAGGAATGAATTACATGGTTAGTAAGGGCTTGTGCCCTCCTAAAATATACCTAAGTTTGGCTACTCTAGCTCATTCACCTAGATAAAAAAGCTATGGCAAAATGTTGACCTTTTTTGGGAAATGACCTTTTTGATATTTCCCTCCCCCCCCCCAATCAGACCCAGGGGAGGACATTGGGGAATGAATTACATGGTTAGTAGGGGCTTGTACTCTCCTACAATATACGTAAGTTTGGCTACTCCTGCTCATCTAGAAAAAATATATGGCAAATTGTTGACTTTTTTACATTTCCCCACCCCCTGTCAGACCGGGGAAGACCCTGAGGGAACGAATTACATGGTTAGTAAGGGCTTGTACCCTCCTACAATTATATACCTACCTAGTTTGGCTACTCTAGCTTGTGTTTAGAAAAAAATATGACAAAATGTTGACCTTTTGGGAGAAATGTTGACTTTTTAACATTTCCCTACCCCCTGTCAGACTCAGGGGAGG
The DNA here is from genome assembly GCA_023653785.1 of Ophioderma brevispina. Taxonomy (NCBI): domain Eukaryota; kingdom Metazoa; phylum Echinodermata; class Ophiuroidea; order Amphilepidida; family Ophiodermatidae; genus Ophioderma; species Ophioderma brevispina. Next base: position 1,240 of record JAMKCH010016177.1, read on the forward strand.
ACCCTGGTGGAATGAATTACATAATATCATGATATGGTTATTAGGGGCTTGTGCCCTCCTACAAAATACCTTAGTTTGGCTACTCTAGCTCATCTAGAAGAAAGAAAGATATGGCAAATGTCTTTACCTTTTGGGGAAATTTTTTTGACATTCCCCACCGACCCCCCCGTATACCCGGGGAGGACCCTGGGGGAACGAATAACATGTTAGTTAAGGGCTTGTAACCCTCCTACAATATTCCTAGTTTGGCTCTCTAGCTCATCTAGAAAACAAATAATGACCAAATTTTGTTTGACCTTTTGGGGGAAAATGTTGACCTTTTTACATTGTTCCCACACAATGTCAGACCCAGGGGAGGACCCGGGGGAATTAATTACATGGTAAGTAGGGGCTTGTCTCTCCCCCCCTACAATATACCTAAGTTTGGGGCACTCTAGCTCATCTATAAAGAAAGATATGGCAAAATGTGACCTTTTTTGGTAATGTTTGACCTTGTTTTTGACATTTCCCCATCCCCCTGTCAGCCCCAGGGGAGGAACCCTGGGGGAATGAATTACATGGTTAGTAGGGGCTTGTGCCCTCCTATAGTATACCCAAGTTTGGCTACTCCAGCTCATCTAGAAAAAAAAATACGGCCAAATGTTGACCTTTTTGTCTATTGTGCAATACTAAATCTTCTTTTTCACCTATTCCCCTTCCAGACCCAGAGGAGGACTCTGGGGAATGAATTACATGGTTAGTAGGGCCTCTCCCCTCCTACAAGATACCCAAGTTTGGCTACTCTAGCTCATTTAGAAAGAAACGATATAGCCAAATGTTCCAGGTTCAACATTTTTTCTCACAGACATTCCAGGGTTAACATTTTTAATCTTCTTTTTCCCTACCCCCACTCACAGACCCAGGGGAGGACCCTGGGGAATGAATTACATGGATAGTAGGGCCTTTCCCCTCCTGCGAGATAATCCAAGTTTGGCTACGCTGCTCTCTAGAAAAAAGATATGGCCAAATGTTTCAAGTTTAAAAGTTTTCTCACAGACATACACGACATATGGACATATGACACGGAGCCATTTTACGTTCACTATTTCCAAACTTGCGTTTCAGCCGGGGACAAGCGCAAGAGTGCGGTGCCACACAAAAGTTATTCATTAAAATGTCCATCGGACTACATCTCATATTATTACAACTCATCAATATTCATAAACTATACTCTGGGCCACAATTTCTTGGACAAAACAAACGTGCGCGTCGATCTTTGCTTGTACTGCGTCTACGTGTAAGACGATGGTGCGCCGTTTTGGCAGGGAAACGGGCATACGTTCTAAACTGTCCAAGAAAATATGAGCCAGAGTATAATCATGTTATTCCACTGGCTTATTCCTATTGCAGCTGCCATTTCCCTAGAGGAAACTATTGGACCATTTCCCTACAACTCACAACATCATCCCCACAGTCACAGTGAGGTATAATAAAAATACATGGTAGGTAAGGCACAATATTTCCCCTATGTACCTCTGAAAAAGAGAACACCCCATTTTCACTCTATCCATTAGTATTTGTATTTGTTGACTACTGAATATTGTGTAGGAATAATGCATTGATGACGCCTAACTTCTGACAATGTTCTGTAGATTTATTTATCAGGTGACATCACAACAGAATAGGTTGCATGACCAAGCCAATTTGTTTTCTTCTGCACTGTAAATACTGTCTTTTTACCAATGTTTACGACAAACACCTTATTGATACTTGTAGTTTTGCTTGTGCTTGCATCTGTATCAGGTGGAATAATAACTACCGAAAAAAAACAGTCTTCCATTTGGAAGTTTCACAGATGGAGTGAACGTACCAATGTGGCACTCTTGAGGGAGAAAACCTGTAAGAGTTTTTCATGCTTGGGGTTTGGTAAAATATTCAACAGATTTCCATCAATAAAGAATATTATTTTTTTTTTCTCTTGTTTCTCCTCTTCATTTTCTGTTCTGTTTTAGTCCTCTAACCTAGAACTCTGAGCACAGAATTGTCTCTTCACATTTTTTGCTAGTAAGATAACATTTATTCAACCTTCTTCGTTCTCTTGGTAAGGGAATAATGGAGTTGCTGATGTGCTAACCTTTTCCTTTGGGCAAAGTTTTGTGCAGAAGTCACATTCTTGGCTGTTTTCTCAGTAAAAGATCAAGAGTGTGGGATGCATTTAGATACGACTGGACTTGACTGTACTGGGAGTCCTGATGTCAGAAGACTTCCTGGCTGAAATCCTAATGCCAGCGTAAATGATGGCAGGAGTCCCGATGGCAAGAGGCCCCGATGGCAGGAGTCCGATGGCAGTAGTCCCTGATGGCAAGAGTCCTGATGGCAGGAGTCCTGATTGCAGGAGTATGATGGCAGGAGTGCTGATGGCAGGAGTCCTGATGGCAGGATTCCTGATGGCATGAGTGCTGAGGCAGAGTGCTGATGGCAAGAGTCCTGATGGCAGGAGTGCTGATGGCAGGAGTGCTGATGGCAGGAGTCCTGGTGGCAGGAGTCATGATGGGCAGAGTCAGTGGCAGTACCCATGATGGCAGAGCCAATGATGGCAGAGTCCTATGGCATATTTCCAGAGTGGCAGGATTCCAGGTGGCGTCATGAGTAATATTGCCGAAGCCATGATGGCAGGAGTCCCATGATGGCAGGAGCCATGATGGCTGAGCCATGATGTCAGGATTCCTGATGGCGATCCTGATGCAGGAGTCCTGATGGCATGAGTCCTGATGGATGAGTCCTGATGGAGGATCCATGCGGCAGAGCCATGGTGCAGGAGCTGAATGGCACAGGGAGTCATGATGGCAGAAGTCCTAATGACGGGAGTCCTAATGGCAGACGTGTCTTCATATTCTTTGGAAAGTATCTCTCTTTTGAATGTCCTTCACACCCTTCACTGGGATTGCCATCAGTACTTGTTTGTCCCCCCATTGAATTTTGAATACCAACTGTAGGAATCTCCTTCCAAACAAGCCTGGTGCCACTGTTTCATATGGTCAGCAAGATTGTCAGCATTAGGAAGTTTGCTGGCAACGTGTGCATGGTAGCAATGCATCTCGTGTTCTCTTACTTTGCTGACTGACGTGTAGTAAAATGCTTCTTGGCACTTTTGTGACATGTGGTCAGCAAATTGTTGCAATGGAACTTGATGTGGCACTCTGTTTTCAATTCCATGTTACAGTGTGTGCAGATGCATCTCATCAATTTCAATGAATTGTCAAGCTGATGTTTCTTAAATGAGCATAAGGATTTGAATCTCTGATGACAGGAAGCACAGGTCCAACATTTTGCTTTCTTCGTTTTATTTTAATGTCCCGTTTTGAATTCATTCCCACCTTTGCTTTTCCCCTTTTGGCATTCCAAGTCTTTTGTTTTTCAGTTATATCAAACTGATCTCTGTCTTTTTGTGGTTCAGGATTTTCTTCATAAACTGCTGGAGGTTCATTTTTGGTCTCAGAACTACCTGTAAGAATCTCCTTGGCATTAGTCTCCTCAGTACCTTCTTTACTCTCATGGGCATTCACTTCTTCTGGTGGTTCTTCTTTTACACCTATATCCATTACATCCGTTTCTTCCAGATGCTCACCTGAAATTGCTGATCGAGATTTTCTGTCTTTATCAACTATCTCTGCCCATGTTGCACCTTCATCAGAATCCTGCATCTCTGTGATGCATTGTTTCTGCTTCTCTTCAATCTTGTACAATCAATTTCATGGTTAAGCTTGTCTTTCACAGCATCAAAATGTTTCCAACAGTTCAAACACACACAAGCTTTGTGACGTGCTACTCCACACATCTTATCAAATGATCGTTCACATTTTGAACAAGTGTACAAAAGCCCACGTGTATCTTGTCGTCTTAAATGTTCCTTAAAAAGAGAGTCAGTTTTGAAAGTTTTCTTACATGATTCACAAGGAGTCCGGCTACTTGTTTCAGTCACATTAGACCTTCCACAAGCCTCTAGCCCTTTTTTAAAATCATTTTTGGATCTATCTTCTTCTTCTTTCAGCATCTTGTTATCAATGTTGCAGCAACTAGTACCAGCCTCTTGTGGATTCATGGTCCCTGATGAATTGTTCACCTCTTGCGCTCTACTGGAAACTCTAGCACCCAGAGATATCTCTTCATTAACTGTATTGCTAGGAACTACAAAAAACACATCACTTCCAATTTCAAGTTTCACTGGTGATCCTGTTATTTGCTTCTCTATTTGATTGTTTGAACACTCAACTTTTTGCTGGCACATTGCATTTCTTAAGAGAGACAAGAAAGATTTCCCACCCTTCTGCTTCACAGTAATGGTAATATTTTGTCTTGAAATGGAAAAACATTTCTAAAGTTGAGCTGAAATGATGTCTACAATGATGACATTCATACAGAAACTGTGCTTTATGATCAGTTTTCTGCTTTAATGACTCCACTGTAGTTCCACAGTACAAACACACGTACACAGTCTTTCCATGTTGTTCTTGTGTATCCCACATTAAAGATTGCTTGGCTGATAAATTTTTCTTCTGGCGAGTGTATTTTCTTTTAACTACAGTTTCTGCATCAGTTTTCATATACCCCAGTAGGTGATTTACAAATTCGTCAAACCTTTTGAAATGTTGTTGACAATGATAGCAAACATACTGGTGCATGACTTCATGGACTTGCTTGTGACAAAATGTCTCTATCACCTCCCCACATGGGCATAAATAGGCTTTATCCAGCATTTTCATGTGGTTATTTCGGTGTGAATAGATCAATGGCTGCTGGCAACGAATGCAAATTTTTCCTGCAGTATGCTTTTGAACATGCAAATTCTTTTGACAAGAAAAAGCCAGTTTTGTATTACAAACTTTGCAAATCTCTCTCAAATTCTTCTTTACTTTGTGTAGATGTACCATCTTAGAATGAGATGATTTAAACTTTCTTTTACAGAAATCACATTCTAAATTGGCTTCTTGATTATTTTGTAGTTGCATAGGCTCTTTGATTTCCAGAGAATGTTTAATCAAATGAGTTTTCTTTTGACAGGAGTTCCAAAGTCTGATTCCACAAATATCACATATTTCATCCAGATCCTTTGAATGCTGCAGAAATTTCAACCATGCGGTGTTTCTGAAATGCTTTCGACAAAACCGGCATGAAGCTCCTACTAATTTATGCTTTTTATTGTGCATTTTCAGCTGGCAAGTTGAATGCAATATCTCACTGCAAACCTCACATTCCTTTGGAAACTGTTTGGATGTACTTCTTATAAGCTGTTCATGTTTTCTCTTAGTGACAATATTGTTGTATTGCATGCCACAGTACTTACACTGCTTGAAGTTCATTTTGGATTGCTCTTGTATATTACGGGTCAGTTCGTTTGCATGCGTGGCTGAGTGCATTGCAATACTACTGAAATGCTTGTGACAATCATAACACTTATCTTTAAATACACTTAAGTGGACCTTGAAATCTGAACGTTTGGAAAATGACATTCCACAACGTAAACAGATGAAGTAGTCTTCCTCCCATGAACACAAGAGCTGATTGGTAGACTTTGACTCCAACACAGTTTTAACATGGGCTGATAGTTCACTCGCTTTTGCAAATGATGTGTTACAATGCTTGCAGATGTTAGGGTTCTTGATACCACTTTTCTCAGCTTCAGCATTGTGTTCTTTCTCTCTATGAGTTTTATAAATACTAAATCCTGCAAAATGTTTCAAGCAAATGTTACAGTAATACTTGTATCGGGATGCATGTCGATCCAAGGCTTTTGGACTACTACATACCATACCACAAGAAAAACACTTGCAATTTAAATTCTGCCTTTCTCTTTCGTCATATTCCCTGTGTTTTATGTATTCCTCTGGATCAAAATTTCTCTGACATCCAGGGCATGACTCGCTGTTAAGATAATGGTGCTTTTTCCTAATGTGTTTCATTAGAATATTAGTGTGTGAAAAATGTCGATCACAAAATTTGCATGCAAGATTGAACTCTCTTTTGTGCTGCAGCATATGACATTCAGATTGTGCCATAAAGGCGTGTCCCAAAAAACAAAGCTGACATCTTTGGGGATATTTACCTTCTGCCATTGCAGCCACTCTCTTGTGCTCTTTCAGAGCTTCTGCTGACATAAATTCTATATCACAGTCAGAGCATGTATTTTCTACATTGCCTTCCTCTACTTTGTCATCCTCTGCATTTTTCTCATCAACACTTTCATTTGTTTTGGAAGATGGCTCCTTTTTACCAACTCCAAACTTTGCTGGACATTCAAGCTGCAAGTGTATCTGCAATGTGTCTTCATCTGGCATCAAGTCTTTGCATGCTCCACATGTTACATGGACGTGTGTTGCCATCAGTGTGTCCCGGAGCTAGTGATTAGGAAATATCTAAATCACTTTTTCAACAATTAATATATTTTTAGTGGTGGCTATAGCCTCAACATATCCTCTATGCTCTTGCAAGTATCAATATCCTCTGTAGTTCGATGTTTTCCTGTGTGGCAAGTCTTCGTGAGTTTTCATAGTTTGATCCTGAATTCAAAATTGATAGAACATTTGGCACACTTAAAAGCATGCCTGAGCTCCTAATCTGGAGCGCAAGTGCTGCATCCCGAGGTGTCTACTACTTAGCGGCGTCCTCAGGGTTCGTGTGCAGGTTAACACAACTGCAGGTACAACATCTTCACATGGCACATTGGTATTTTTATCTAATCTATCTTCCTTGGTACACTCCCATGTTGTGCACCTTCAGCTGGCACTTTACTGGGGCTATGAAGGAGGCAGTCTCAAGTTTCCTCTCCTGTTTTTTGTTTGCTTTGCTTTTTTTTTTCCCTTTTGATTCCTTTCCCCTTTTTGTGATTTTATTTTTCTTGCACGAAGATCTTGTTCATCAATCATCAAAAACAAATAATTTCCACATTATTCACACACATTTTGCTGCTTAAATGCCTCCTGATTTCATGCTCGCGTCCTTGATACAATGCTTCAAGAAATACAATATCACAATAGCGGCATTTCAGGTCTGGTCCTTTGTATGGAACCCGCTGTGGGCCTTCAGGACATGTTATGGAGCACCAATCCCTTTACCACATTCTTGGGAGCAAACAAAAACAGAAAAACCCTTTCCTTTGTTAACATTAACAGCTGTATTATATCTGCAAATACATGAAACCTGAACTTTCTTGTCACATTTTGAGCCAAAAAATGTTCTTTCTTGTTCCCTGTTGCTTGTGGGTGACATGATCCGCAACAGGCACGCCCTGGACCATTTGAGTTCCCTCAATCTGTATGGCTGCGAAATGTGGCTCCACACTTGCCACAAAGTACATTTTAATTGGAGATTGATCATCTCCTTCACTCTTAAATCATGCAAGACTATCTTGATGGTTGTTTCAATCAAAGCTTGCCCTTGACAATTATCAGGACCTGATACTTGGTTGTTAATTCACATCCTTTATTTTTCTTTCTTTTGTGTTTCGTATAATGGCTATTCACTTAAAAATTTTTTAAAACCGTAAACCACAAATGCCACACTGTACAGACTTGTTTTTCATTGGTCATTCCAACTTGAAGGTGGTTTCCTCATTTTCCCTGGCATCGCCTTGAGATGCAAATTCAAGACATCTGAGTCACCGAACTGTGCAATCACAGATTTCACAGACAAATTTCCTTGATACCCTTTCGATTAATTAACACAAAGTCATATGAAAAGTCAAGTCAATTGCATTGTTGTACTTCTTTGAGGCAGTGAGGACAAGCATGGGCTCCTGAAGCAGTCGATTCTCATCACTATTTTGAGGTGTCTCCTGTGATCTTTTACGTCTCAGAGTTTCACCATGTCCGCTCACAAAAGTTTACCATACCAGCATAGATGGCTCATCATCATTGCCACTAGCTTTGTCCGTCGTCGGTGCCGTTCTTGTTTTCGGTCATATTTTTTTCTATGCACTTTTCAGTCTTTTGGTGGTACAGTTTAGTTCGGAGTTGTGAAGGAAAACATTCACCACAAATTTTACAATCATAATTCTCACAAGCCACATCAATTACAGCTGGACAAAAAATCACTGTGCTCACCATAATTTGTTGATATTGTTTACCTTTTGAAGCAATTTTTGGGGACACCTGGATAGATCCTGTGGGGGTCTGGATTGTTGATCAATCTCATGATTCTTCATAGTTCCTTTGCAATTTTATCTTATACGTGTCTTCGACATATTTCACATACAGATTTATCTGCACACAAGCAACCCTTTTTCGTTATAATAAGTAGATTCCTTTCTCTTTCCACTCTGTTCTTCTTGATTTTGAAGAGGTAGATTGATCAGCTACCATTCTGTGGGCCATCTCCTTCAAAGATGTTTTGTCCTAGCAGCTGGTTCTCTTTTATGCTTCTTCTTGTGATCCGGCCAGTTGCAATCATCAGGTACCCAGTCTTCGTCACCCACCAGGTCCTCTAAGATATCTTGATGGCGTGACGTTGATTGGAGAATCTTCATCCCATCTGATCTTTTCTTGGTCTCTTCCCATTCTGAAGGACTTTGATCTGTGTATATGAAGAAGAAACAGCAAATTAGCTTAAGTGATACTCCATTAATGTGAACCTCCCACATGTGTTACCTCCTTACCCTTGAATTTCTTTCTTTTTTGCAAAGTGGAGACCATATTGAGAAACTCAATTCTGAGTGGTACATTAATCCACAATGGTTTTCCTCCCAATTCAAAATTATAGTAAAATGTGCTGTGAATTAAAGTAATTTTTGGGACTGACCGACTGCCACCATCACTGCCCCCATCCCCACCAACCACCACCACCCCACCAACACCCCACCACACCATCATCAATCATCATCACAGCACAGCAATCATCAGCAGCATCATAACAATCCCAGCAATCCGACTAAGTGTTTTGAAAATGAGGCCGGGGGGTAGTTAAAATAGATTTTAGGGAGGGGGAATTGATAAACACATCCCTGGAGTTTTAGCTTATAAGGACTTTCCATCTAGGATGAAGAAAAAAATTAACAAAGAATTACAAAATAAAACACACGATAAAAATTATCGCTTCTTGAAACTCACAAATATGTTGGGAAACATATTTTTTGTAAAGTAAAAATTGGTGAAAATCATGTCTGGAATCCGTAATGATCTTGTGTACTTGGATGATAAATTTAGTTAAATATTGATAGTTGCACCAAATAATCTGTTAAAAAAATAAAAAATATTTTTTTCTAAAATCTTTTTTGATCTGCTAAAGCTAAACTATCCCGTATGCGAACATCACATGGACATTTGATCGCTAAAACATCAAGAGGTCACAGAGAAAGTTGAATTTTTCATGCCGAAAAAAAGTCAGTTCCTCAAATTGCTTACCATCCTCCGCGCAACATTTTCTATTGCAATTCCACTCTTCACTCGTCACTGTACGAAATACAAGATTCAGCAGCTAATGAAATAAACACATCTATTACTCAAAGCAAAACCCCTCGCTTATTGATCGATTCTGATCTTTAAAAAATCCAGTTTGCTAGTATGCGCGGAACTGCCGGGCAAAGAAAACAATGTAAAAATACTTCATTCGACACAAACGGCATATTTTCCGGACAGTTTGAACCCCTTAAAACCAGAGGAAGCGCGACACCTCAACTTGTTGCATCAGTTCTGCCATCTGCAATTCATGAGAAAAGTAATGTGGGTATATCGCAAGCCCAGAAGGTAGCTGACTTGCTTGAAAAGTTCCTGATCATATTTTATCAAGACTCTGTGTGGCGATGTAACGGCCAAATGGTGGCCCATAGGGCACAATTGTACATGCCACTGGTAAACGAATATTTTTCCTACGGGTAAAGTGCACTGTGTGAGGAGCTACTATCACGCACTCACAAACCAAAACAAGCCTGGCAACAACCCTAATAACTCCCACCCATATCACTACGTGTGTTTCCTCAAACTCCTGAGAGGATGATCCTTGCCCGGCTGGCCCGTCGCGAACCCCATCTGCCTGACGAACAAGCACGTTTTCGCCGTGGCCGGAGCACTGTCCATGCAGATTGTAACTCACAAATGATATTGAGGAAAGCCTTGAAAGCTGGCGGAAAGGCCAGGTCATTCGGGTAGACACAGTGGGGGCGGCCCAGACCGCGTTTTTCTGGGGGGTGGGGCTAACGGGGGGGGGGGGGGATTTTTTTTAAAGTGAAATTTTGGGGGGGGGGCAAAATCTGGGGGGGCAAAGGTAATCAAATGATTTGGAGAGTTTTGAACCAATTTTGGCCCAAAATCGCAGATGTTTCCCAAAATTGGGGTGTGATGTTTGTCCCCAATCGCCGAAGTTGGCCCCACAAAAAGCCCTCATTTTTCTTTCGGCCAGGGGGGGCCGCCCGCCACTTGGTTAACATTCTGCAGCATATGACACCGTCTGGCACAGGGGTGGGGGGGGGGGCTTTACACTCAAGCGTTCTCAGGACTTCTGTGATTGGGTTCTCCCACAACTTTGGAAATGCAATATGTAACTGGTTGCAAACCGTATGAGTCTCAGGCCAGTGATTGGCAGAGTAGCTGTCTGCGTCGTCTGAGGAACGTAATACCACAAGGATCTGTACTGGCCTCCCATGCTGTCCAACAATTCATTGATTCACCTCAAACACATCTAGACAATATGGCCATGCAGACGGAACTTGCCCTTCTTCACTTACTGCAGATATGGCCCTACGTGCAGCAGGCATTTCTCAAGACCTGGCATGGAGACTGAAGCTTAGTGGCCAAGACCACCTCTACTCTCTGCCTTCCATCTCACACCAAGAGGCTCATCACCAGCATCAAATCACCTCTCATGGAGTGCCTCGGCCATACAACCCTTCACCAAACTATCTGGGATTGAAGCTTGATCAGCAGCTTACAGCTTATCGGCAGCACCTCGAGTCTAGATGCGCCAAGTATCTTTGAGGAATACCTCCTGTACTGTTGCTAGATCCTCATTGGGGTGCCAGCCGAATGACCTACGCACCAACCCGTTCTCTGGGCTCTTGTCCTTGTAAACAAGCGCTGCTTGAATATGCCGCCCAGCAGTGCAACAGCTCTCACACAAGGCTGACCCATACGCAACAAGCCTTGAACAACCATTACGAAGCTGCCTCCGTCCTACTTCGTCTGAATTCCTACCAGTGCAGTGCTCTCAGGCATTGCACCTCAGTGTCTTCGTTCTGAGAACTTGCCCACAGCAACAAACGGTGAAAATAGGCTCTGTGGACAAAAGAGCACCTCTGCATAACACTGCCAAAAAATCACACCCACCAACTTTGGCAAACAGACTGCTCCTTGCGACCTTTCTTCGACACGCTGCTAAACTTCCAGCTCCCCATTCAACAGCTTACAGGCATGGAATACTGCCTGGCTCGATACTTCAAGACCAGACCAACTCACTTACACCTATACATAACTCCCACCTGGTAGTATCTTCCACGCAAGGATAGTCACCTTAACCAGATTCGCACAGGAGTCGGTCCGCTTCCACAGCATATGCAAACCATGGGGGGCTGCGACCATCACAGACTGTGGATCACATTCTCATGAGTCCCTAACCTTTCGTCCCCCGGTGGATATAGACTTCTCCATCCCCAACCAATCAACAGGAGCTGGCTCCACCGTCCTACAACATATCTAGCTTCTGCCTCTTGCAAGAAGAACCACAAGTGAAATCTCTTGTATGTAATGACAAGCAGCTTTCAGAAGTCAATAACCCTGTGTTCCTTGAATCCACGGGGGCCCTTCCTACGCACATCGCGCGCAAAGAACTTTGGCAACAATAAATTTTGCCTCATTCTTCCAAGAAAGGTTGATGCAATATTGACAATGCTGGATAATAATGATTTTGGCCATAATAAGTGTTAATGTCGCTGAAAACTGCACCAACAGCTTTGTTGAATAAGAACCAGTTACAGAGGATTGTGTTTGGGTCTTGTTATGAAATCTTTCTCATCGACTTAGACGTTGATCCTATGCCAACATCCCTATTTGAAAGATTGTTTAAACATCTTGGTTCCTTATAATCCCAAAATTATCAAATGATTCTGGGATTGTACATCGAATTTATAAGTTTGCCCTGTGAAACATAACAAATACATCGTCCTCGCCTCCATGTTTCAACCTGGCCGTTGTGGTTTTAATTATAGGCCAATGACCTTGACCTTTGACACTGATTTGACTGTATCAACCAAAAAAATGTTTTCCCCGAGGGATCCAATATTGCATCCCCTATGACTCAAGTTTTAATGTGTAAATTGAACTTCAACTTTCATCATTGTCATTTTTATATACATTTTTCACCTAAGTTGTATCTTACAATTAGACCTATGACCTGGTATTTTTTTTCATAATGTCCTACCATTGTGCCTAAATGAACACAAATCTTGAAAGAGTAAAGTTGGTCACAAGTGACAACACAAAATTGAAAGTACCTTGTTTCTTTGACTTTTCATGTTTAACTTGTCATCACTAGCAATAAATGTTAATACATGAGGTTTTTTGCAGTCCCCTATTTGAGCTATTTCGGTTTGTTTACACACAAACAATTCAAGGTGCTTGTTTCCAGATCTCTTTTGGGATTAACCGAGCGTATAAAAATTTTTTGATATCAGATGAATGCTGTATTTTTCTCATTGTTGTCTGAAATTTCAACCTTCAAATCCATTTCTTTTCTCAAGATTAGATAAAACTACGTTTTTAAAATGGTTAAACCATCAATAATTAGCACAGGCATGAATAGGAGGCGTTGCACTATGTGCATTATCGCGTCTAGCACAAATCGCAAGTCTGTTTCCCACGGTACTTAATAGTCGGTGTGTACAACAATTGTCAGGCTCCATATCAATAGAGAACATGATAGACAAAAATCGAACAAGCACCTTAAGCCCGAAGTTACTTGGCTGAATTGGACCATGTAAAATCCTGTTGGTTTGGATGAAAATTACCAGATGTGTGATGGATACAAAACTTTTTAGCATCAGTAAAACATTTCAATGAAAGTGGGACAGATGAATGATTAGATGAGGAATAGGTTCAACACGAGTCACCACACCAGTCGGAGACAAACGTAGTCAAGCTTTCATCAGATGTGGCTCTGACTTCATCAGGAGCAAGGAACTCAGAGTTATAATAATACTAATACCCTCAGTCATAACTCCATCACTCTCCATCACTGTCACTCTCATCAAGACTTCCAGTTATAATCTCTAGTGGATGGTTCCGGAAGTGACGACTCAAGGTACAAGGTATGTCGTAGGAATTGGCGATATTGCGGACGAGAGTGAAATCAGTTTTGCTCTGCTGATCTGAGTAATAGACTATCCCACATGTGGCTAACATCTTTGCCATCCATTCTATTGATCGTGTAAGTCTCATTACCTCTGTTCTCAAGCGATTCTCTGATAAGTCTCATATCTTGGTGATGGACCCAAACCAAACTTTAGATTGGTCCCCAGACTGGTATGTGACCCTCCTTGCATGCATGTTCGGTTAGTGCTGAGCCTTCTACCTTGCGTTGATCAGTAGCACGTTTATGTTCCTACACCCTTGTCTTTAGGGGATGTTTAGTCTGACCTATGTACTGCTCACCGCAGCTACACGGGATGGAGTATATGCAAGGAGAATGATCTTTAGGCATGGAGTCTTTGGGATGGCTGAGAATGTTCCTTAACTTGCATGACAATGAGTAGTAGGTCTTAACACCGGCATGAGTTAGGATTCTGTTGATTCTCTCAGATACACCTTTGACATACGGCATTAATGTAGTACCCTTGAAGTTGTCCTCAACTACACATCTTGTGTGAGTTGTCGGGACTGTTTGGAAATAGCCTGCTGTACTAGTTTCCTAGGATAGCTGTTTTTGTGTAACACACTTTCGATGTGTTTGTCTTTCCTGGTGTTGGCTTCCATCACACATGTGAGAGCTCTATGGACTAGTGTATTGACAACACTGTTTTTAGCTGACCTGTGATGACTTTATGAGAAGTGGAGGTACTGGTCAGTGTGAGTAGGTTTCCTATAGATTGAAAAGGTCAACTCATTGAACTCAACCTCAGTCCTCTGTACCTTGACATCCAGAAATGGTATGCAGCCATTCTGTTCTAGTTCGATAGTGAACTTGGATGTGGCTGTGTTGACTGTTGAGATGACTAAGGAACTTGTCTGTTTAATTCCTCTCTGCCATGTCGCCAAACTACAAAGTGTACGTCAACGTAAGTGAAACCAGACCACAGGGTACAATGCTATGCGCCTTGGGTCTCAAAATGGTCCATGAAGAAGTTAGACGTGATTAGGGAAAGGGGGAAGGCCTATAGCTGGCTTCTTTTTGCTCGTAGAAGAACTTCCCTTGCCACTATAAAAGTATGTAGAAGTAAGGCCCAGTTGGTGAGATCTTACAACATCCTTGCCAGGACAATTAGTTTAGTATTGTAACTCAAGTTCTTGCTCCAACTTCCAGTCTGATGAAGTCAGAGCCACCATCTGAAAAAGCTTGATACTTTTGTATCGACAGCCCATACTCTTTGAAAAAATACCCTTAGGGATTTCCCGTCATGAAAGCCTATCTAAGATGGTGATTATTCAGAAAATAGAGGGTGATAAATTTTGGCAAATGCCTTATGGCTCAATGAAACATGAACATTATATTTTATGTTTATTCAACTTCTTCTTAAAGCCAAACCACGTTATAAAAACTTAAAGAAACATCAACAAATAACAATAATTGCACTTAGTATAATGAAATTATGTGTAGACAAGTTAAAACTAATTTAATTAGCCGTATCTTGCAACCAAAATCGAACAGGTTGAGAAAACTTATCAACCCACTTCCTTTATTCAAGTTACATCATCGAATCCCTTATGTCAGATAAATTGCTCATGAGCTTTTTTACACTAGAAGACACACAGACAGACAGGAAAAGACAGAAAAGTGATTACTAGGTTTTTTCCCGAACAAAGTTCAGGCAATTCAAAAAGGGACTTGTGCAACGCTTTAAGGGGAATTAGGGTTTTGAAGCACGGATAAAAAATGAAAAACATATTCAAAAGCAGACAAAAAATACCTTCCAATTGTTTGTGTTTGAGATCAATCAGAGCATCCGTTCAAAAGTTATGGTAAAAAATGGAAACTTTGCGCAATAGGATTTCATCTGATATTTCTTATGTCTTTTATTGTTTTCTCAAGCTGACAATATTTAACATTTTTGCATAAAAAAATTTATATCTCAAAAGGTAATTAGATTTTGAACATCTAATTTTCACTATTATTGTTAAAAAAATGCACTTACTTTTGAATTCATTAATAAAAAGCAAAATAGCATTTCTAAAATATAGAAAAACCTAAAAAACGTGTTTTCTAGGACTAAATTGCGATATCTCAAAAGTAATTTTTTGCAATACTACCTCCAAAAATGCCATTAGCCTAGTGGGAACAGGTTCTGTAGGGGGTCATAGTCAAGAACATCACAAAATATAAATTATCCGTGCCCCCCCCCATGCACAAATGCCCCCATGCACAAAATGACAAATGCCCGCCCCCCCTGAAAAACAGGTTCCCAAGGGGCTAGAGGTTCATTGCATAAGCCCAAGTATTATGTTTAATTTGCTTTTACCCCATCTCTCTAGGATATTGTTTTTGAGATATCTTGTTCCCACAGGCGGACATATTGCAAAAAAATTACTTTGCGGGTAAGGTTTCATGGGGGATACGCCAATTTAGTCTCGAAGAAAAACACTGTTTGTTTTTAGGTTTTTGATATGTTAGAAAAAGCGATTTACTTGTTAATGTGAATTGAAAAGCAAGTGCTTGAATTTTAACTAATAATAGTGAAAATTAGAGATGTGAAAATATAAATTCCTTTTTGCGATATAAGTTTTTTTAAGCAAAAAAAATGTTAAATATCGCAGCTTTGAGAAAACAATAAAATTACATAAGAAATATCAGATGGAATTTCTATTCGCCAAAAGTTACATTTTTGACCATAACTTTTGAAAGGATGCTTGTGGTGTCAAACAATAAAGCATTGAAGGTATTTTGTCTGCATTTTAATATTTTTTATTTTTCATGTTTGCCATTCAAAACCCTAATTCCCCTTAAAATTCATGAATGGTTATTGTTTGCAACGGTTGGTAGTCTTCCATAGTGCATAGCAGAGGAAAAAAAAAATTGCCACATGTACTCTGTTGCGTAATACCATTCTCATCATCTTTTTTGAAAGAGGGACTTCCTGGGTCTTTTCTGAGGGCTATGGGGATAATCCGATTGTACTAATCTCACATTCCATTTGGCTTTCTTGACGTTTGGAGTCAAAGATCTTCTCTTGTATTTTTGCATGTTTCCTTCCTTTTTCGCCATCTTCTGGGGATACTGGATCTGGAACTATTTGAAGACAAAATTTGTCAGATGTCCGTGTGAAAGAGTTTACATGTAGGAATCATGAGGGTAGACTGGGGGACCATAGTCATCAATGCCAAATGCAGTGCCAAGGCCCAAATCACAATAACACCATCAAACACAATGTATTACAATTGAATAATAAAAACACACAGTCAAGATCACAGAAGTAGATTGTACGAGGGGTGATTGATAATTTCTAAGCCTAAGGTAGAAGAGAATGCTACAAAGTTCAACTTTACACCGTCTATAGTTCAGTCTTAAACATGAAAATTGCAGAAGTTTCATGTTTATATCTGTTCTATTTTTTAAGTGCAGGTAATCAAAACATTGAGAATTTTGCCGGACCTATTGAAGCCAATTTAACCGAGAAAAATTAAAAAGTTGAGTAATTTCCTATTTCAATCTTTGGGAAGAGATAGTAGTCAGAGCTGTGCCAAATTCGGGTGAATAGGCTAGATGTTCTACTGGATTGAAGCCACACTGATGGATGGCAGGCCATGGCTTTACCATAGACATATGATTGCGGCATTGTCAGATCATGATGCGGAAACACCCCCGATGTCAGCTTTCCCCTCCGCACTTTCTAATTTTCTCAGTGAATGGTTTCGACTTGGTCCCGCAAAACTCTCAATGTTTGATTACCTGCAATGTGTAAAAATAAACAGATATCCACATGAAACTTCTGGAATTTTCATTTGAAGAATTAAACTGTAAGATGGTTTAAATTTGAACTTTGTAGCATATCTTTTTCTACCTTAGGCTTAGAACATTATTCAATCACCCCTCGTATCAATTATAATTATGATGATGTTTAATTATAATCAGTACTGGAGCTCACTAGCATCTTCCTTCACTCACTCAGACGGTTGAATACTTTTTTCAGCCCAAGTCTGTATTGACTGGATCCTGTTACCATAGAAGCATGCTATCCACCAATAGAGGGGCTGTAACAAATACTACAAGATCCCCAGAGGGTGATATTCATAAAATGGGCTGGCACACGTAAGTCCGTCTGTGAAGTCACGTGAAATAAATAAATAAATAAAGCAAGACAATAATATAACATTCCCCAATTTGTGCAAGAGTTTGTGTCCACTCGAAAATTAAAAAGAAATAAGTTTGAATTTAAGTAACCATTTTTTGCTTTTGCTGACCGAAATCTATGAAGTTAATAAGAAAGAAAATGAAAAATGATATATATTCCCCAATTTGTTCAAAGTTTGCATCAAACTTAATTTCAAATTTCATGAATGGCAAATAATGAGCACTTTTCAGTCTTGATTAGGAATAATAAATACAGCTTTTCCAACATTTTCGTTGAAAAATTAAGAGTTCATATTCGAAGTACGTTCACTCTTGATGGATCCACCTGTAGATGGTCTGTGCAGAAAAAATACTGTAGCATCTCGCTATCAGGTCAGCTGCGTGAAGATGATTTGCGATTGTCTCTATAGAAATTTCTACTCAGTGTCCTTCATGTACAATTCGTGGACAGTTTATTTATTGTTCAGATTTTCTTTCACCAGTTTCATGCGCGCAGAGTTCAGATCTGCGATGCTGTGTACCGAGATTTCCATTTTCATACTCGCTTTTTGCAATTCATGCAAACATGCATACAAGTTTCAGGTGTTTTCCTCTCTGCAATTTCTCCACATTAAATTTCTGTTTGTGGAAAGTCATAGTAAATGCATTGTTTTTAAGGAATAGGTTGTATATTGCAAACCTAAAAAAGTCGATGCAAATAAAGGTAGTATCTGGTTCAATTTGCTCCAGTTGTAACTTGTGAATTCCTCTTATGCCAAGAATAATAATGATGCATCACCTATAACATGTAATTAACTGGTACATGTATGAGGCAGTGTGGTCACAATGAGTGAAAGGCTAAATTCTACTTTAAGGGTCCATATTAGCTCCACAAGTCCAGATTTTATCCTTCATTTAATTTCGTTCGTAAATTGGCATGGCAAAATTTTACCAAGTAGCACAAACAAATGGTGATGACCTCGGGGGATGTATTCTGCACACAGTTAATAGTTCCAAAAACTCAAAATTGAATGCTGGTTAAGAGTTTTCTTCAGTTCTTGGTAGCGGTGGCGTTCAAAAGTGGTTCCAGCTGCGATGAAGACATGTAATTTGTTTTAGATCGGTGACACAGCTGTGTAACCTAAATAATATTCTTAGTCTTACACATAAACACAAGCTTATTTTACGGAACTGAAATAGTATAATTTATGCCTGGAGCGTCCATGCTGCAATTAGTGTTTTGTACATCCTTTTTGTTACAATACCTTAACTTGTAATGGCTGTAAGCTAGAAAAACATCGGGTAAGTCTGTTTGGTTGGTAGATTATTTTTCTCCACCATGCCAGGCTTGGTGTCTAATATCTGTGAATGATGGTGTATAAATGTAATGTAACTTTTCTTTCCGATCTATAGACCCTGAAATTGGCAAGAGTTCTTTTTCAAAAACCGTATATTGTTCCTTTTCACGGTCCCAACATTTCTACTGAGATAGCAAATTGGCTTCGTCATTACTGTGCTCGTCAATTTGGCTTACACGGCCCCAGACCAAAATCAGAGGCACTGTTTGCAAAATGAAAGGTTTTGAAAAGTCAGGAGCACATAAAAGTTGGATGACTGGGACTTGGTCAGGAATTTGCTTTAACAAACAACTCGCCTGAATGTTTTTCACAGGCATCATTCCAAAGTACTGATTCGTCATGTGTTTTCTTTGTGGAGATTCCCTTTTAGTTTTTTGGCTTATCAGCAGAACATGGGGTACATACAAAACGTCTATAATAACCAGTTGAGTCAATAAATGCTCTGAGTCTTTTTTGTAATGGCCTTGGAAATTCCTTGACAGCTTTGGATTTTGGCTTCATTTGCTTGACAATACCATTACCGTACAAGGTGTCCTAGTATGACACGTCAGTTCACCAAAACTACATTTCTTAGGTTTCACTGTTAGAACCTGCTTAATGAGTCATTGTGAATTTTGTCCGATATGTCTAGAGTGTGTTCTTCCCATGAGTTTGACACAATAGCGATATCATCAATATAGGCATGTGGCGTCTGTGTAACCTTTCAACACTTGATCATAGCCTCAGAAAATATTGATGAAGTTTGGAAGACCAAAAGGAGAACTGTATCATTGGTACTGTCCAAAGGTGTGCAAAGCTGGTTGGGGACGTGATTTAAAGGGTCCAGTGGTACTTGATAGAACACCTTTGGTTAGTAAGAGTAGAATATGAATTTGCCATCGAGAACTTCATTCTAGGATATCTCAATAAGAGGCATTTTCAATACGGGTCAATATACTGATCTCATTTATGGCTCTCAGATCAGAACAGATTCTAATATCTTTAAACCACCAAGATTTTTAGTACAAACCGTGATGGGTGAGGCATAAGGACTGTTGGCTGGTTTCAATAATACCAAGTTCACATGGAATCAAGTTCTTTTTTTTATTTTATCTCTCAAAGCATGCGGTGTCCTGTAAATTTTCTGACGCAGCACCGGGGTGTCAGTTTTGGTTCTGATAGTGTGGATACCAAGTGAGTACCACCTGGAACATCGGACAAAATATCTTGGTGTTTTTCTTAACAGCCTTCTTCCAGCTCAATTTTTTTTGATTATCTTGAAATTTCAATTCATCTGGAATTTTGATGTCTGTCCAGTCCGGATTTTGCTGACAATTTGGAATGGATTCGTCCATAACTTTTACGGAACTGGTTCTGAATCAAAACGAAAATTGGTTCTTCAGTCATATATGGTTCATTCCGCGTACTGTTTTCGTACTGCGAACTGAGCTCATCAATATTTGCAATAATACAGAAACATTTGCGATAACAAAATTTTCTTGTTTGCTATCGGACCATTTCTTGATCATGTTGACATGGAATCTCTATGTGCTTTGGTCTTTTTGTCATGCATTTTGATCAAATATCACCTTGTTGATTTTCTATCAATGGTGTAAGGCCACACCAGTTACTGTCAAGTTTTGAAGTAAGATTCTGAATGAATATCTATTGCATTTCATGTTCTTTGATGTTCACTGAGGTTGTGGTTCGCGTCATGCATCCCTTGCGTCATACGCGTACGCATGGTCTAGCAAATATGAGACTACATCTTTGGGCTCATTATTGCTCTTAATCCACCCAATTTTCTTTGATTACTCAGTGGAACCCTCTGACCTGTCCTGCCATATAGCAACTCAAAGGGTGAATACCCAGTCGCTTGACTTGGCACTTCGCGGTAAGCGAACAAGAAGTGAGGAATGAACTCATCCCAATACTTTCATATCTTGATCTGAAAGTTATTTCATCATAGTTTTCATTCAAGCAGCCATGAATCTCTCTGTAACGCCATTTGTTTTGTTGGTGTTTTCGAGTAGCTGTAATTGTGGTAATTTATTTATTT
Organism: Ophioderma brevispina; assembly: GCA_023653785.1. NCBI lineage: Eukaryota > Metazoa > Echinodermata > Ophiuroidea > Amphilepidida > Ophiodermatidae > Ophioderma > Ophioderma brevispina. The sequence continues at coordinate 22,075 of JAMKCH010016177.1, forward strand.
CAAAAGGTAATTTATTATCTAAGGAACCTATAACAATTCGATTCTGAACTGCCTTTTGATATTTTGTTCGTCTGCATTCTGCAAAGTTGGCTCTTGAAATGGCCTGTTCATGCTGGTAACAGTGGAAAGGTATTCCATCATTGGGTTTTGCATAATCTTCACCTCCGTTAATGACACATGTTTAAGACATAATTGGAGTTTCTTATCAGAACTAGGGGTTACCCCAGCCAGGTGGCCGTATTCCCTCCCCGGGAAATACCGGGTGGTCAAATGCCGTATTTTGGCCCGTATATTTGGCCACAATGGAATAAACTGGGAATACTCAAAAGTGACATTTTCAAAACTTAATTTTCTTTAAACTGTCATGAAATTTAACTAACAAACACAGATAATCACTTTCATGCAATAAATGAATCAGGGGAGGGGGTTGATGGGGTTTTTCATTATCTCTAACTTGGCTGTTTGGACTCAGGTCTTTTTGATCGGTAATTTTCTTGCTCATTCATTTAATCCATCATTTCTTCTCTTCCTCTTCTCCCACTTTATTTAATAATCATCAACATTACTACAAAAATTAACTAGCCCAAGAGAGCATTGTAGAAAAATTCACTAATGTCCTGTAGAAATAACTTTGCCAGCAAGCAGTGTAGTGCACATGTAATCCCTAAGTACATGAATATGCACAAGTTATAACTTGGGTCTGGATGCATGGTTAGCTTTTATAATTAAATTCTATCCTTCATTTCTAAGTTTTCCAAGTGTAGCTGGTCCTTTTTCAAAAGAACCAAAAAACACCTATTACTGATGTCCAGGCCTTCATTATAAAAATAAGAGAGCTAATAACTCCTGAGTTCATTTAGATGCACAATAGGGACTTGTATGAGGAAAGCTGTAGAGCTCGGAGCAATTGAGCCCTCAGAAATAAGTTATGATTGTCAAAATATGTGTGAACCACACCCAGGTAGGCTCATCTATGAGTATCTAAATACTATGCTTGTTGTTGGTTTAGTTTGAGTGGAGTTGTTTTTTTTTTTTGAATTGGAATTAAACCATTCAAACATCTAGACTAGCCATAGTACGATTTTGCATTTTTTAAAATTGATTTTGTGCTACTGCCCCATCTATTTAACCCAGTATGATAGTAATATCTATTAGATGGATTTGTTATTATCAGTTTCGGCATATTTGCGAAGATCATGACGCATTACGCCGTAGCTAAGCTGAATTAGGCCTAGATCCTTATGATGCAATCGCATTTATACCACAAAAGATACCGCTCAGGGACATTCGTGTATGGGGCATGTTCACAAATACCGGCTTTTTATACGAAATGTTAATCATTCAATTAGATGCCTCCCTCACCGCTATGGTTTGTGATCGAGAGAGAGTTCGGGACCATCCCCTCGGGAAAAAAATGTTAGTTATTTGAAGGTGTTAACCCATGATGGTCTTCAAAATTGTACCTGACATCATATAGTATTCCGGGTTATCGACCCGGTATTTACCAGTATTTCCCTGTATTTACCAGTATTTCCGGGGTGTTCCCAATATTCCGCCCTAGGTGGGAAATACTAGTATTTCCGGGGAATTCCAACCCGTAACCCAGTTGTGGTTATTAATGAAGTTTAAAAAGTGTTATTAAAGGTCCATGGCCCGATCGCTAATTAGCCTCGTCCCCAGGAGACCCACAGATTTTACCGAAGTGGTTAACAATTTTGGTATCATAGGCAAAGACTATTTTTCTCCATTGATCCCTGGACATCTTAGAGCTAAAGGATGTTGCTTGGATGTATGAGTTTTTTTTCTTTTTTTTTTGCGAAAATGGCTCCATTTGGTGACCAATATTACTTTACACAGTACTCTATGGGGATACAAACACGTTTTACTCTCACATCAAAACGGGTTGAAATATTCGGCCGAAACTTTACAGAAGGCGTTTTGGGGCGAAGATCGTCTATCTAGATGAAAAACTTTATATACTTAATCGGGCCCATCCCCCTTTAAAGAAGGCCAACCTGTATATACACGACGGTAGTGTACCCAACTAGCAAACGCACCTCCTTGGTTAAACTTAGACATGTCCTGTCCAGGATTTTTTCAATGAGGATAATTACAGTAAACAAAATGGAAAAAAAGGCACAAAAAACACAATCAACAACTTTATCTGTGGAATACCGTGCACATTTTGATGCAATTCTGTGTGAGTTGACATTACTTATGATACCCCAGAGGACTGTGGCAAACAACATGGCCTTATCTATAGACCTAGTGATATCAAGGTAAACAATACTTGCTATAACACAACCCACACCTCGCAGTACAAGGAGTCCACCAACACAAAACTTGGGTTGACACCTTTTACAAGAATCGGCCAGCTGTTGACCATTGCCATCACGAATCTGTGAGCCCTTCAACATCCCTGCATGAGACAGACAGGCCATGAAGTTAGTTTTACTCCCCTTCATGCACCTTACATCTACCCCCAGGAAAAAAGGCTGCTGCCTCAACCTCTACAACAAGCAATAGGCGGTGTGCAACACATCTACTACAGTAATCTCTCCTGCCAAAGAAACTCAAACATCATCAAGCGGTGATTAAGGTGATAAAAGAAACAAGCTGAAAAAAAGAAATCAACAATTGCAGGGAGGTAAACAAGGATCTTAAGGCCAAGCTTCAGTGAATATCAGAGTTACGCCTCCTCTTACACCCAGTGGCCAAATCATACCAAGAAAGTGTGATAGAAATGATTTGTTCTTAGGCTAGATATGTAGCCTTACGAGCCCTCCCCAAACTTGGTACAGCCAGTCCCAGAGTTTTAAGACACCCCACAAGCTGCTTGCTACACAAATAGCTACATTACATAACTTTTTAGCATGCTTCGGACCAATTACCAGAGACAGCCCCTCCAGCTCCAAACTTATCAATTTCCACACCCTCTCATACATCTACAACTGATGTTAAACATTCCCCCCAAGTCTAAGAAGTTGGACTTAGAAAATACCAACCCCCATGATGGTACTCCACCACATGGAACCGGACAAAATCCACGGCCAACTCACCCTAGATTCATCTTCAGTAATTTATGTGCAAGAAAATT
>JAMKCH010016178.1:0-132430 GCA_023653785.1 Ophioderma brevispina
AAAAGAACAACCTTCTGCCAGCTCAGATTGTGCAGCACACTGGTGTAGACCATGAACTTGTCATCCGTATATTGATGTTTCGATCCTCCACTCAAGTTCTTTGTTTTAATTTTATTTATGACAGAAAAACATTGAGAAGAAATTCAGAATTAGAAAAAAAGTCTTATTCTTTGAGAATTTGTTAAAAAGCTTCTTTTTACTAAGAGAATAAAATACAATTTTCTTAGTAAGATTGAGACAACTTTGCAAGTATGATGAAACAAATCTTAACAATTGAGAACTATTACTTTACATTACAGCTGTAGGTGAGCCAGGTGTGCCTATTGTGGTAGATTATGATGAAACAACCGTCCAAGTCAGTTGGGTCCGTGTCGAGGGCACTACCAGGTTTGTATCTTAAAGAATTGTCCACTTTGATCGTACCAATCAAAAGTGCTCAACTGCTTTTTGTGGGCCACCAGCATAGCTGGCAGGACCACTTGGCAATCCTTTGTGCATGTGGCTGTGTGTATGTATGTGTGTATGTGCCATTAAAATATTAAGTTTTCTATGGTGTGGCCCACAGCTTATATTCTTTGAATATAGTGAGCGCGAAAGCCGAGAACCACAAAATTTTAGTTTATTTTGTGGTTTATTGTTTTTGGTATCAGTCTAGTTCAGTGTCTATGATGAGTATCCAGAGTTTTCAAAACTTTGTCCAATATTTGCGAAATTGGTGGATACATTTCTTGTATATACATAAAAAAAACCCATACATGCTTACATACACACATGAACACAGATATACATTTGCATGTGCGCTCATACACACACATTCTCTCTCTCACACTCATGCACACACACTCGCATTCATTCATTCATGGATACAAAAATCAGCAATTATTCAATCTGTACCGGGTTTTGTTTTTGTTTTTTCTTGATAGGTACTATGTGCGAAGAACCAAAATAGACGGTAGTGATCTGGTTACAGACGTTTTCCAATCAACTGTAGGTCTCACAGTTGATTATATCTTTGAAGATTTGGATCCAGGTTATGAGTACTTCTTCTATGTGAGGCCAGATTCTGCACAATTCCAAGAGGAAGTCACTCGTCAGAGAACAAGTGAGTATCTGTACAAATTTGTTTTTGTTTTGTTTGCGAGTGATCTTGATAACTATACCGTGGCTCATAACTACTTGGGTATGATGCTATGTGTGTCTGCTTCGTTTCCAAAACAATGCATTGTAGGATTGCATGCCGGAGACAGTTCATGTAAGAGATATGTACGCGTACGTTGTGTCCAAGAAACATTGAGCCCAAGTGTAGGTTGGTAATTTATTTAACACTTTCCCTGGACCCGTTCTAGGCAAATTCATGGGCCTCACACACCAGGGACTTTAGGGATAAAGATTGGCAATTACTGATCTCCCGTCGGCAAACATGTGTGGGCACACAAGCTGATATCAGGTTGCAGTTTGATTGATAAACAGCCTCGAGGCGAGATACACTGGCTATAAAACTAGGGCAGGCTGTGGTCAGAATTGCTATGTCTCTCTAGATTTGAGTAATGGTTCAACTTCACTGCACTAAAACAATGGAACCCCTGAAGCGAATCTGGGCTAGAAGTAGCCCAAAGTCCAGGGAACGTGTTAAATGCAGAAATGTTGGAATATTTACTTTATAGATCTGTAGATATTTAGAACAGACACAGAACCATAATGTTATGGATTAAGGGCTTTCCAGGGTGGATGAATGGATTAAGTGGTTTTTCCGTGGTGGTATATGGATTAAGTAGTTTCCCAGTGTCTTATATAGATTAATAATCTTCTACTGAAGGGGGAGAGTGGTTACCACCCCTTTCTGTTTTATTTTGACCCAACCATGCAAAAACAAGTGCCCTCGGGGATATAAGTAGGGTACATGGTGATCCAGAAGTGATGGATTGAAGGTGGCAACCACCCCCTTCCATAGAGAAGTACCAACATGCTTGGAATGACATCAGAATGCCGCAGATAGTTTATTTTGGTACCAATAGATAGCTATGGTCCTCTTTCCATTGATATCAAAAGTGAGTCCCAACATGCCTAGTATTATGTTAGAATGACATCACAAATTTCACATGGTAGTAAAACTTAATTTACATAGACACACAGTATATGTAGAATGGCAAAAAAAAAAAAAAATTTTCACCAAAAGCTAGGAATATCCGACTTTCTGGTTTTTCAAGTGGTATATGGATTGAGTGGTTTTCTAGGGTAATATATAGATTAAGGGTATTCCAGAGTGGTATATAGATTAATTGGTTTCCAGGATGGTCTATAAATTAGTGGCTTCCATGGTGAAGTATGGAGTAAGTGGTATTTTGAAGGTGGTATATTGATTAAGGGAGTTTCCTCCTTAAAATGTAACCCATATACCAGTACAGAATATAAGCATGACTGTGTATATTGCATTGTGGTCATACATTTTTACTTGCTCAGATTTTATATATTTGGACTGAAGTCCACATTTGAAAATTTGATAGAAATGAATAGATTTTCAGGCTTTTAAGTATTTTCTTTGAGATTAATATACTGAGGACTCTACTCTAGGTTTTTTTAGTGTATCGAGCAAAAGAAGGATACAATCTAAATAACTTAATGTCCTTAGGAACTGTGTGAAAGCAGAGCTTATAGTTTTCTTCAATATTGAAGTATGTCATAATTTAGAGTTAACAGCCAAAAGTTAACATTTTTTCTCTCTCGTTTCTTCCTGTTTTTTTCTCTCATAATCCTTTTTCCACCTCCTTTCTCCTCTCCTTTCTTCATCCCTCTCTCCTCCCTCCGTCCTCCTCCCTCCTTTCTCTGCCCTCCTTTCACCTCCCTCCTCCTCCCTCCTCTCTCCTCTTTCCTCTCTCCTTTCTCCTCCCTGCTTTCACCTTCCCTCCTTCCTCCTTTCTCCTCCCTGCTTTCACCTTCCCTCCTTCCTCCTCTCTCCTCTCTCTTCACAGAACCACTTTCTCCATTGTTTGTTCGCACTGAGTACAATGCCGAAAATCCATCCCAGCGTACCATCACCTGGCAACCGCCTGGTGCTGGCCATGTTGACCGCTACGAGATAACATATACTCCAAACAACGGATCACCACTGTCTCCAATATACATTGATGCCAGTGGACCATTGGAACAGACCATCGCCGGTTTGAACTCCGACTTGAACTACGTCTTTATTGTTACATCTGAGGCAGGAATTGGAAGCGATGATATTCGTACTCGCAGCGAACCTGCCGTAGCTGATATAGGTATGATATTTAAGTCTGTAAGGTAGGGGTGGGCAACCTGTTTAGCTCATTGAGCTGCTGCCCTGAATTTTCTAACAACTCCTATTTTTTGCATGTACACACTGCTACTTCATACTAGTCTCTAAACTTTGAAATAAAATTCCAGATCAGAATTTTTGCTATACACGGTATCCTAGGGTACTGTCCCAGCAGGCAAAATGTCCATTTTCAACTTTGAATCAACGTTGAAAAGACACTGAGGGTTCAACCTGAATGTGGAAATTTGGTTGAGAAAACAGTTGAATTTGTAAGTTTTCTTTAACTAATCCCAATTTCAACATTAATTTAACACTGAAATGCAACCAAATTTCAACTGAGGTTAAAATCACATTGAAAACACTTTGAGTTGAAGTTCAAGGTTGATTCAACAAATTTAACTTTGAAATCTCTGAGTCTGCCTTTAACCAAGAGTAGTATTCTAGTCATTGAAGTATCTAATTTAATATATGGATCATGTGCTATAAATTTGAAATTAATAAATAGTTACATAGCTAATACTATTGCAATACTCAAGTAAGGTGCTATTTTGATCTTTCAAATGTTTTTCTTTTATATGTTCAGATGTTGTCATTAGGTTGGCTGTCGAAAATTATGGTCACTACGCTATCAATGTGGCCTGGCCTGAACTGCCCGGAGAGTTTGATTCCTACGTGATTTCCTATGAGCCTTACGATGAATTCAAACCAAATGTCCGACCATCCCCTGTTGAGATTGGGCGTCAGTATGACGTCACTGATCTCAGCATTTATGGCTTAGTACCTGGTGAAGAGTACACCATCTACCTGCAAACAAAGACGGGACGAGACTATAGCCCTGTGATACAACATGTGACACAGACCACAGGTACAGGAATTGACCTTGATTTGATTTATTGTAATTTATATCCTAGATGCAAAAGAAAGTCTTTTTTATGTAAAAGAAAGTTAATATGTACTTTTGATTTATATAGTTACAAAAAGTGTTGTTTAGTTGTGGCGACCAAATGACTCTTTCATACCTACAAACATGTACATTTAATTCATAGCCACAAAAAAGTTATAAAGAGTCATTAAGTAATATAGACTTTCTTCAGAGAAGTTCATCAGAGAGACCATAATCACAACTAGTAAAATTCTTAATTCTGATTATAAAGCTAACATAATTTATATGCACCCTCGTCTCGATTCATTTTGTTCTTCTACCTTTTAACCTTAATCAGTGTTGGCAGATATCCTTCCCAAGGTCTGGCACCTAAATGATGTATGAATACACTGTGTTATATTACATTAGAGACCCTGTGCAATGGTGTAGTGGTATTCTGGGGGTTCGTAGTCGAAAGCAGGGATGTATGGCTGAGAAGGGTAGCATTTTAAGGTTTTCTGGTGTATATAGAAGGGGCACTTTTTCAAAATTTCCATGAATTTTTTTTAAATGTGCTATTTTTTTCATTGTTTAGCAAAAAGTCTGAAAAATTTGGGCAAATATAACCTTAATTTTGTTTCAAAATCTAGACCGTTAGTAAATTTGTGGGTCTCATTTCTTCTAAGTTTTGTATATTTTTGGGTTTAGCTTTCAAAATTCCGGCCGTGCATTCCCATCCAAACCAAAATCAAGCCCCATGGTAGATGGTATTGAAGCACCAATGTGATTAACATATTTTAACATGAAATCAATTCTACAAATTATAATTTCAGTTTTATTTCTTGAATTCTCACAGTGCCTCTGTCTGTTGAAGAAATCCGCATTGATCTCGTCACAGCATCCTCCTTCCACTTCAGCTGGGATGATGCTGAAGGTGTTAAAGATACCTATCAAGTCATCTTTGAGCCAGTTGCAGACGTGAATAATCCTGCCCCAGCACTGGGCAGTTTGCCGAGGGAGACATTTTATAGTGCCACTGGTGGCTTGACATCTGTGGAGGTAACAGATCTGGAACCAGCGCAAGAATATCAGATCACCGTGGTAACCTGGAGTAATGATCAGTACAGTTATGGAACATCTGTCGTTGCTGCTACAAGTATGTTATGGATAGTTTTATTTGCCTTTGGTAGCTAAAAATAAAACAAGATTGCCTTCAGAATTTAGATTAGTCTACTTTGTTTCACCTTTTGATCAGAGATTTCATAAAACCTGAGCAAATTTTATAAAAATTCAAGACTGTAACTGAACAATTTGTATATCCAAATTTTTTCTTGAAATATCTTCAGTGTGCACCATTCAAATACAAGCATTTGAATCTCATGTCCTGACTAAAAAAAAAAAGTTTAGCATTTTAACTAATGTATTAAATAGATATAACACAGTGTTTTAACTATAGATGAGATGACATGTGACGTCAACGCCGGGCAACGAACAAAGCACTGCCCGGCAGTATGCGTGAGCACCTGCCGTGCTTTTAAAATTCGCGCTCAATTAGGCGTGATGAATCTATTGAATGCTGTGACTGTATGGGCGTATTCTTCTCACCTCTAACATGTCAGTAGACCATGTGCTAACTTGTGTTTGTAAACATTGATGTCACCTCATCTATACATTGAAAAAACAGTTTTTAGCTCCATAAAGCTTTTTTTTTATTCCACCTCATTAGGTAGTGTACCTCAAGAGATAAAGTCAATCTAATTTGTAAATTTCACCTGGAATACTTTCTGCTGATGTTGTACGTCTGTGAAATTATTGTGGAATCGAAAAGGAAATTTAAAGTACATTCATCTAAATTGAAAAACTGAATCAATTGGAACCAAACTTTTGTCATAGGTGCCACCATGCGATCGCCTCATATTTGGAGGAGATCAAAGGTCAGTGCCAGGGTCAAAGGTCCATGGGGCGCCCACACTTATTTCTTTGATATAAGCGACCGCGAAGCCTATAACCGCAATTCGAGTTCTGATTCATAAAGTTACATAATTGTATGCCCCCTCGTCTCCATTTCCTTTTGTTCTCCACCTTTTACTTTCATCATGGTGTAACCTTCTCGAGATTCTCTGACACTGTTCTAGTGTCCAATAGGACCTTGTGATTATGGTGTAGTGTAACCTACTGGGGGTTCTTCGTCAAAGCTGCATGGCAGGATATTGCTGAGAGAGGTCTCAATTTAGGTTTCTGATGGGTATATAGAATGAGCCATTTTCAAACTTTCTCTGTTTTTTTTTCAAAGTGCTTGTTTTTCATTGCTTAGCAAAATTTATGAAATTTTCTGAAAAATTCGGGCACATCCAACACCCAATTTTTGTATCAAATCAAAATCCAGACCATTCGTAATTTCTGGGTCTCATTTCTTTCACAATGTTATTTTCTTCTTCGGGGTTAGCTCTCAAAATCCGCTGCACTTCCCTCAACCAAAAATGGAGATTTACTGAAGTATATTAGCAATGTGGGTGACCATATTTTAACATGTATCGATTTCCTACAAATTATAATTTTCAGTTTTTATTTCTGAATTCTCCACGTGCCTCTGTCTGTTGAGAATCCGTATTGATCTCGTCACAGCATCCTCCTTCCACTTCAGCTGGGATGATGCTGAAGGTTTTCAACGATACCTATCCAAGTCATCTTTGAGCCAGTGATCAGACGTTAATAATCCTAGCCCCAGCACTGGGCAGTTTGCCGATGGAGACATTTTATAGTGCCACTGGTGGCTTGACATCTGTGGAGGTAACAGATCTGGAACAGCGCAGATACAGATCACCGTGGTAACCTGGAGTAATGATCAGTACAGTTATGGAACATCTGTCGTTGCTGCTACAAGTATGTTATGGATAGTTTTATTTGCCTTTGGTAGCTAAAAATAAAACAAGATTGCCTTCAGAATTTAGATTAGTCTACTTTGTTTCACCTTTTGATCAGAGATTTCATAAAACCTGAGCAAATTTTATAAAAATTCAAGACTGTAACTGAACAATTTGTATATCCAAATTTTTTCTTGAAATATCTTCAGTGTGCACCATTCAAATACAAGCATTTGAATCTCATGTCCTGACTAAAAAAAAAAAGTTTAGCATTTTAACTAATGTATTAAATAGATATAACACAGTGTTTTAACTATAGATGAGATGACATGTGACGTCAACGCCGGGCAACGAACAAAGCACTGCCCGGCAGTATGCGTGAGCACCTGCCGTGCTTTTAAAATTCGCGCTCAATTAGGCGTGATGAATCTATTGAATGCTGTGACTGTATGGGCGTATTCTTCTCACCTCTAACATGTCAGTAGACCATGTGCTAACTTGTGTTTGTAAACATTGATGTCACCTCATCTATACATTGAAAAAACAGTTTTTAGCTCCATAAAGCTTTTTTTTTATTCCACCTCATTAGGTAGTGTACCTCAAGAGATAAAGTCAATCTAATTTGTAAATTTCACCTGGAATACTTTCTGCTGATGTTGTACGTCTGTGAAATTATTGTGGAATCGAAAAGGAAATTTAAAGTAATTGCATATGAAAACTAATCAATCAAACGTCTTTGAGAAGTTCCATCCTGTCATGTTTAAAACAATCAATTTTATTTCAGTAGTAAGATTGGCTAGATACAAAAGTATTAGAAATCTAATCTGAGACATCATCATTTATATAACTACGTTAAGATCCATGCTTTACACATTTTAATTTGACCATAATCCATTTGTCTAATCCAGGACCTTTCCCACCAAGCTTTGCCGAGGTACTGAGCACTACCACCAATTCTGCTGAGGTGCAGTGGTATGATAGCGAGTATGGTAACCTTGGCATCAGCAAATATCATATTGAAATCATTCCAAGGGATAACACCAGACCAGTGGGTAAGCTCAAGAGTTTTGGAAACACATCGCATTAAAGCAATAATAGCACATTTTTTTGAAGAGCGCCCCAATTTTTCAAAAATTTTGAGCTTTTTACACGGTTGCATTGGTAACTGGCTAGTAAACTATACCTGTGAATGGTAAAGCTAAAAAATGTCTATGTGTTGCAAATGACAGAATTTTGTAATTAGAATAATTAATATAGGAGATCTCCGATAATAATTCAACGGCTGCTGGAAACGGCCTTCCAATATGAAATAGCCAGGAAATAGTACCATGTACGAGTCTACGCTCATCCGTTAGTTGTTTTATTGGTTCAGACAAGTCAAGTTAGAGGTCATTTTCTTGAGGTGGCACTATTTCACCATGGACGGACATAAACTTAGCATTTCCAGCTCTGCCACTAAGTACAATCTGGGATCCCAATTCTAATTACAAAATCGCTTATTTAATGATAAATACAAATTTTTGAGCATTCTCGTTCGCAGGTGTAGTTTCGTAGACAATTACCACAATAACTCTGCAAAAATATCCAATTTTTAAAATTGGGGGCACTCTTCAAAAAATGTGCTGTTATTGCTTTAACAGTAATAGCAAGAGATATGATACTTGTTTCGGCCACTCGTGATTAGAACAAGAGGGTTTGTTTTGAGTGCATTGGCAAAAATCAATGTTCTGTTTGAGAGTGAATAAAAGTGAGTACCACTATGAGCTTGTCAAACTGATGCATGTGTATTGATTTGTGTTAATCCATGAAAAACAAACAATACCCAGACACTAACCTGGGATGAGTTACAGGGCGAGTTATGGTTGTTGTAGCTACAGCAATCACAACTCACTCTAGAACTCATGTGAGCACAACTCCTCCATACACAACTCGCCATTGAGCCGTCTCCAAAATTCTTTCAGTGGATATTACTTGTTCCCTCGACAAGATGGATAAGATTTGTTTATTTTCCCCTTTCAGAGATTGATGCGGATAGTGGTAGGAATACCCATGTTATCCCTGGGTTGACCTCCGGAAGACCTTACCAGGCACTGATCCAATCGGTTGTTATTGATTCAAATGGCAAATACCTGGAGAGTCTCCCTATCTCTGTGGCATTTGTGACTGGTATGAGAAAAATAATATCTGTAACAGAGTTATTGGGTAATATGGTTGAACTTAGGCTGGTATGCTGAAAGGGGAGTCTCAACTTTAGACCCAAGGTTTTAACCAGGGTTGTCCTACATGAGTTGCCTTTTTTTTTTTTCTTTCCCTTTACAAGACTATAAAAGTTTAAAATAACGGCGAGAAATCCTCCATGGAATGGGCCAAAACGGCCCATCCATGAGGACTTTTTCTTCACCCGTTATGGCACACTTTCAGAGTTGTTGAAAGAAAAAGGTTCCACTCATGTAGGACCTGGTTTAACCTGGGACTAAAGTTAAGACTCCCTTTCAGAACCAGCCCTAAATGTTTTTGGCTAGCTACTAAGACCTATTCTATAAGTAAAAGTCATATGCTTGAAGCAGTTTTTCAAAGTATGGCGTGATTATTCTAAATTAATTGAGGTAGGACCGGGTAAGGTGAATTGTTTATTGCATGTTCTTACACATCTGCATTGCCCACACTACATGAAAGTGCAATCGCAAAGGTAATCAAGTTTTTTTGTTCGATAGAAAGAAAGTATTTCCATTTGGAGCAACTTTTTTTTTTCATTTTAAGTCATTTCAACCGAAATAATCCATTGTTTTAGATGTCCATTTTGTATTCGGGAAAATGTATCGGAGGCCATTTTAAGCCCCAAAAAGTATGCGCTTAAAGTTGGGAAAACATGGTTAAACCTCAAAAGCTTCTGGCTCTGCTTTGTGAGTTGCCACTTACACAAGCTTGACCTCACTGGGTCCCTGGTGACGACTCCCAGACTACAGACATACTTTCCAGAAAGAACCCAGAGGCATCTCTGATTTAAAATTATACTCTCATTTTGATCCGACTGATCTATTTGAACAATCTGTCGTTTCAGTTCCTTTGCCACCAATCTTCAAGTACGAACCTGAGATCACATCCAACTCCATCACCATTAGCTGGGAGTCAGGAGGAGGAGACCTAACCAGGTACTCTGTAGAATACTTCCCAGTTCCAACCAACCCATCCGTCTTGTCGCCAATAACAGTCACGCCAAGGTCACACTTAGAACTGACCATCAGTGGGCTGTCGGCCAGTACTGAGTACACCTTCATTGTTAAGGCTATTACTAGCGTGACTGTGTCAGACAGTCAGACGGGTACCTTTGAAGTTTCCAAAGAGAGTTCAACCCAACACAGGTTCCACACAACATGTAAGTGATTGATGAGTTAAATGAAATAATATTACCAGCAAAGAAAAAATGTGCCACAATATTGACTGTTTATAAGGACTTGGAAAGGATCTCTAGGCCCAAACTGGCTTCTTAGGTTTTTTAGTTGCTTTCACTCAAGGTCCCAGATACAGGGTATACTTTTTTGTTTATAGTGGTCATCCAGGCAGCTCATTTTCAGGGTTTTTAGTATGAAGCATGTTGGTTGATGCGTTTTTAATATTTGGTGTTTGAAAATGTGATTTTTACCATGTTTTTATCATTTTTACTAAAAATAATATTGAGACTGGAAAAAAATATTTTAGCGTTAAAGTATTTACATAAGTGGATCCAAGTGGGGCCTATTCAAAAAGGAACTAAATGCTCTAATACCAACCAATCAGCACTAACCCCTAGTGGAATTGTAAAACGTCCGATAACTCCCTTCCTCCTCTCGCGCCGAGGTATTCTATTACGGTTTCAGCAATTTTTAATAATTTTTGCTTGTTTTTAAATTCGCTCTTTTCAGCTATCCTAACTAAACCTACAACACCAATAAAACAGTTTTCGCGGGTTTTAATTTCGCGCTAGCTCAAAGCGCGCGAAAAGCGCGAAATTAATGTAGCGCGAAAATTTCCACTTTTACAGTAACTGTTTTTATGCCCCCTGATATTCTTTGACTTAAACGAACAACTCGGTAAATAAGTTTGACAAATTGACCCAATTATGTTGTATATATTTGCCCCCACAGTACCCAATGCAGTACCAGAGTTCTATGTGACAAGTTCCACAGCCACTAGTGTATGGCCTTGCTTGGTCAGCACCCGAAGGACCTGTTGATCAATACCACATCCAGGTGTATTACGGCTCGGATCCTCGCAACCCGATTACCGTCAGCCCAACGGGACCGCTGGAATACACAGTGACTGGACTGCATCCTGATGCTGAGTTGCTTTTGAGATTGTCAACGTCGTAGGTGGCCAACGCAGCTCTCCAAATTCTGTTAGTGCTTCAACGCCTAAGGATAGTGAGTACAAAATTGGATTCTTGAACAATTTTTTCACCAACATTTTTTTTGTAAATAAAGTTTCATCAACTTTATTTGTACATGTGCTAGAGTAATATGCGCCACAGATTTACCAAAGGGGTTAAGTTTTTAGCAGTTTAAAATATAATGTAAATGCCAGTCAAGGTGATGAGTATTGCTGAAAGTTTACTCATCGGCTTAGCACAACTTACTTTGGGAAAACGGCTAGGTTTTGCTTACAATATTTGTTCCTGACTTCCTCCAAATGATATAAACACCCAATATTTTGTCCATCTTAATATCATCACAGGATTTATTAACTTCTTTATTAATACTTACCTGTTTGAAAAATCCCTGTGACAGTACTTATTCTGGATTTACGGTCATTGTGGCCATCTTTTAACATCACTTTGAGCTATTATGAACATGTAATAGTCTAGGAAACGGGTGGCCACAGATGATCTTCCCTCCCCTTTCACAATGAGGTCTTGGGTTTGATCCTGGTTGGGCATTTTCGTGGGTGGTGTGGGTGGGTGGGGGGTGGGGGGAGGGCTGGGGGAGGGAGGACATAACATGTGATCAAAGTAAACATGCTTAAAAATGCTGATTCTTAATGAGCTTTAAGAATAACAAATTTATCATTTGTTTTAATATAACAGGTTCTGGTCCTCCTGAAGATTTCTACTTTGAACGGCTAAGTCCAAATAGCATCAGAGTTGAATGGAGTCCTCCAGACAGACCCAACGGTGATCTACAGGGCTATTTACTAGTTATCTCTAGGCGCAACATGGCCAGCCCGGTAAGTATGTGAGATTGGTTAGGCTATTGAAAGACAATGGGAATAGTGTCACAGACTCTATGTAATTACTCAACAAGGTATACCAGCGACTTATTTCTTCTCATCCCGGCTGAGACGGGGCTCAAACGCCGACCCCATGGTTCTCAAGTCGAGCGCGCATGATAGAGCTAAAGAGGATTCCCGTTGGGTCTCTTGTCTCTACGAACCTTAGACCTCGTGACAAGAGGCCTTTTTTATTGAACAGACAAAAATAAAATACCAATAGCAACTTAATCTGCCTTGTTTTGAATGTTTGCAGTGTGAATTTGACATATTATAAAGAAAAAGAAAACTATGAGCTATTTTAGTTAGAGAATTAACATTAACCAAAAATTTTTTCTTTTCCATTTATTTCCACTCTGGCCATGTGAAATAAATCTTTTTTCAATCAACCCTTATATCCCCTCTATTCCAACCTATTGCTAAGTCTTTTCAACCTTATGTGCCATGTAGGAATCAATTAAATGAAATAGCTGGCAATCATCACTTTGTATCACAGCTGTTTGAAAGTCATTTTTTATGACAAACCAGAATAAAACCAATAATACCATAAGTGACACAAGTTTGACACCTGATTTGGGAATCTATTTCCACTAGCTACGTCCTGTACAATTTTAAACTTTCATTGTGAGCAATATGATTTTCTTAAATACGTTAACACCAATCTCTTTGGAGATTGGGCAATAGAGGGCACTATACATACAAATCATAACCTTTGTAGCCTTATGGCAGATTCTCTAATACATTTTGTCCTATATTTACAGAATTAATCGCTCTTGCATTTCCCCCCTATTCAATTTCAGAGTTGTGTAACGCCTGCTTAAAATTTCTTTTAAATATTGTTCCACAATCATAGTGCAAACATAGGAAATTTATAAGGTTTCTTGATATTGTTCTTGTACAATACCTCCAGACGGAAGTTGACCCCAGGACAGCCCACCCAATAGAAGACTCTCAGTGCGTGCCTGAGCACCCCACATGTGTTGCAGCCCACACCTTCTTCATGTGGGCTATGAGTATACCTTCTCCATTGCTGCTATCAACAATGTTGGCACTGGACATCCTCTTCCACTCGGCCAATTCTTGCCATTCCCGGAAAACCGGTGTAAGCACTTCAAAGGGGTGAAGAAATGAGAGAAATACTGCTATCTCTCTTATTCTGCCTTCTTTATTTTTTTTTTGTATAAGAATCAGGTGAACCATCGCAATATGCACAAAACAATATCATATTTAACATGTGTAATTTTATACCTTAAATGATTTTGAGATTTGTAAAGTTTATATGTGGCTCCCTGCAAAAATTCCTTGTACTCTAGTTGATCTATGATGAGCCGTCCCTACCTTTGTAAAATACTCGATAGATTTCAGTACTATCACACATATTTACCTGTTCACTACAGCACCACCTGCAACTGGTGAAGGCCTTACCGTACACCAAATACTGAGTTAAGGATCTTCTCCATACCCATCCCTTCCGGTGAGTGTGATTTCTTCATGAGACATATACGGTCCTGTTGCCAACTATTCAGTGCTGGTGATTGAAGAACCCATCCCCAAGTAAGTAATTGTGATGGGAGGGTGCAGGTTGAAAATATCAACTTAGTAGAAGGTTGGAAATCAACCAGCCCAAGTATTTAATTGTTTTAACAAGGATACAGGGAATTCAACTCATCGAAGTTTTGGGTGTTGCCATTATTTCTGGTTTAGTGGTTGAAGAACCCAGCCCAAGTAAGTAATTTGCTGGGCGGGTGCAGGGCGAATATCACTTAGTAGAAGGTTGGAACAACCAGCCCAAGTAGGTAATTCTAAGGGGAGGGTGCAGGGTAGATACAATGCTCAGTGGAAAATTGGGGTGTTGCCAACATTCAGTGTGAGGGTGACAAGAACCCGCCCAAGTACGTAATTGTGATGGGAAGGGTGCAGGGCGAATATCAACTTAGGTAGACGGTTGGAACAACCAGCACACGTGGGTAATTCTTATGGGAGGGTGCCAACGGGTCGATCACTTATGGACCTTTGGGTGTTGGCCAAACTATTCATGCTGATGGTTGTTGAAGAACCCAGCCCAAGTAAGTAATTGTGATGGGAGGGTGCAGGGCGAATATCAACTTAGTAGAAGGTTGGAACAACCAGCCCCAGAGGTATTCTAAGGGGTGCAAGGTAGATATCAACTTAGTGAGAAATGTGGGTGTTGCCAACTATCAGTGATGATGGTGTTGATGAACCCGCCCAAGTAATAATTGTGATGGGAGCGGTGCAGGGCGACTATCAACTAGTAGAAGGTTGGAAACAACCAATCCCAAAGTAGGTAATTTGAATGGGAGGGTGCAGGGTAGATATCAACTCAGTGGAAGTTTGGGTGTTGCCACTATTAGTGGCTGATGGTTGAAGAACCCAGCCTAAGTAAGTAATTGTGATGGGAGGGTGCAGGTTGAATATCAACTTAGTAAAGTTGGAACACAGCCCAAGTAGGTAATTCTAATGGGAGGGTGCAAGGTAGGAAATCAACTCAAGTGGAAATTTGGGTGTTGCCAACTATTCATTGCTGATGGTTGAATAAACCAGCCCAGTAGTCTTGTGATGGAGGGTGGCGGGCGAATATCAACTTAGTAGAAGGTTGGAACAACCATCCAAGTAGGTTAATGTCTAAAGGGGGGATGGTGCAGGGTAGATATCAACTCATTGGTAAATTGGTGTTGGCCAACTATTCAGTGCTGATGGGTGAAGAACCCAGCCCAAGTAAGTAATTGTGATGGGAGGGTGCAGGCGAATATCAACTTATTATAAGGTTGAACAACACCCAAGTTAGGTAAATTCTAAGGAGGGTGCAAGGTAGATATCAACTTAGTGGAATTTGGGTGTTCATTGCTATGGTTGAAGAACCCACCCAGTAAGTAATTGTGATGGGAGGGTGCAGGGTGGAATAGTCATTCAGTGAAATGCATTCATTTTGGGGTAAATACTACATTGGGTGCTGTAAATCATTTTGATGTAAATTCTTCTCTTCAGTTTTTGCTTCCCTGACTTTCATTTTGTAATATGCAGGACCATAATGAAAGGTCGCATGGCCTGTTTGCTAATAGCCTCATTCCAGAACCCTCAGAATTTACTGTAATCGGTCAAATTTTGATGGCTGAAGAAAGATGCCAATTTTTATCGTTTACCTGGTGAAACCTTTAAGCTAAGGGTGCTTGGTTTGGATGTTATGAGCGCAACACATGGGGCCATTTTATTATCAGTTTCATCTCCCTTCACACAATTTTGCATTCCATCTCACAATATTGCACAGAATTAATGCCACTATTGCATGTCCTCGAATTTGAAACAACCATATCAAATCCAACATTAGTGCTTGTAGAAGAAATAGCTGCCTACCATGGACTTTTGAGTCTAAAGATCTGAAGTGATAATATCATTTATCTTTCTTTCTTGTAATTTTCTCAACATTTGTGTAGGAGAGCCAAGCTCTCGGCTGCGACTCGGTGAAGTTGAAGATTCCATCCGCCCACTTACCAGAACATCCGGAGTCACGGTCGGGCCAGGCTACCAGGCATCCCCCAGGGGATACACCCATTAGTCCAAAGAATGTGCAAGCGCCAGACGGTGTGTACCTGGCCAGGGACCAATCATTCAGACGGAGTTTGTGATTGGAAGAGAGGAAGATGTCCAAGTGATCGCCATACGACTGCAATGGAAGACTCACGTCCTTACACTACTAGTAAGCTGTCGTAGTAGTAGTAAAACCAAAGTTTTAAATCCGGTTTGGTCCCCACAACCGGGGGTGGACGGGGATTCACCTCACACTGGCAGCATTCCCTTTACTCCCTCCTTCCAACGCACCCCACATCAAGGCATTTCCCCCATCCTCAACCCAACCCTCCTACTTTCCTCCTACACTTGCTTCCTCCATGTCCTCTTTAAAGGAACTATCATGATAATTTGACATAAAGCAGAAATGAAAAAAATCATCAAAAACAGATTTTGAATGTTATAAACAGTATAGTGTCCTAACATGCCTACAAGTGATAGGACCAAAAAATCTAATATAGGACAAGACAGATATTTTTAGTTATAAACTGTCCGGTACGGACACTACTACTATTACGTAATCAATTGGGAGTCATATCTTTGAATATTGATGTGTTATCTAAGTTTCATCTTTGTTCAGTTCGAAAAAAATAATTATGGGAAATTCTACAGACTTATTCTCACTTTTAAGCTATTCCTGCCAATTTCAAAATTTTGACTTTTAAGGTGGATCACTGATTTAGGTCTTTAAGACCATTTGTGTTCAATTTTATTGCTGACATTCTTGACCTTGGCTAAAAGTGCGAAAAATGTAATCTTTTTAAAATATGGATATTTTAGAAATTAAATCTATTTTGCTAATGAAAGGGTTGGTGAAAAAGTGTTAATACTGTCCACCAAAGCGTAAAGCATAGGTGTTGTACATTAAAACAAATGGTTAAGTGACATTATATTATATAGAAGCCAGGAGAAACTGGCGAGCACAGTTCTAACTAAATAAAGACGAAAAAACACGGTCTCGAACCCGGAGCCTCGCGCTATATAATATTTACCAATTTAATTTCTCGGATTGTATCATTTACTGATCCTCGAGTTTGCATTGAATTGAGTTTCGCTTCGTCAACGATTCTGCTAGAACTCAGGCTATAAGGACATCCCATTATAGCATACAAAAAAATATTAATACAGCCGCTTGAAAAACTCTGAATAAAGACGAAATACATTAGTTGCTCGTTCAAGGATCCAATTAACACAGTCCTCTGTGGCCAGTGGGGGTATTTCTAACGGCCTAGAAGCGAGAGGCTCGGGTTCGAGACCGTGTATTTTTCGGTCTTTATTTAGTGTTATGATCGCACGTTTCTCCGGGCTTCTATATAATATTACCAGTACTCTTCTCGGGTTGTATCATTAATTGATCCTCGCAGCATTGAATTGAGTGTCGATCTTCGTCATAGATTCTGCTAGAATCAGCATCAAGGCCCCCTCCCATTCTATAATACAAAAAATAGAGTAATTAACAAAAAAAAAAACAACAACTTAAAAAAGAAAAAAATAAAAAACTTAAAAAAAGCAAAAAATAAAAAAAAGATTAAAAGCATTGAAGTCCTATCTATGTGGAAATGCTATATTTATAGTGGCAATCTTAGTTCTTAAAATAGACGATTAAGATACTCCGCAAACTACTCATTTCCAAACTTTAATTGTTGAAGTACACAGTATGTATTGGTGTCAATGTAATTGTTGTGTTTTTCTATAGTTTGCAATTAGTGAATATGGGGTTGATGGCACCTACAGTGACAATGCCTGGTCTGAACCATTCTCTACAGGTAAGAGTACTAAACACCCCCAGAGAAATGATCCCAACAAGAAAGATGGGAACAAGGGCTCTCTTTTAGAAAAAAAATGATATGATGTGTTGTATCAAGGGACGTCAAGGGTATGGGAGTATGGTGTTATTGGTTTTTGGGGGGAAGAAACTCGGCTCTAAAAATCCCTAATTTTGTGGATATAGGACCTTCAGTTGTGGAATTACTAACGATCTAAGGGCCTACAATGTTACAGATAAAAAATACATTGTGAACAAAGCCAAGAGTATAAGTTAAGTGGTATATCAACGACTAGACCCTAAATTTTGATGACATGAGGATGGGTTGTGTGTATGACCCAGTCATAGAGATTGACAGTATTCATGCTGTTTTTTTCTCAACTTTAAAGTAAAAATAATTTTTTTCTCCAATCACATCTTTTCCAGAAAGTGTAGACAGCAAACTACATGATCTTATGGACCTAATATGTGATGTGATATGGGGAAAACCAGCCACATGTCGCACAGGACAGTTAAAAAAAATAAAGAGGAAAATACCTTAAAATCTGTTATGGTTGTACTTTATTTTTTGTCAGATTGTATAAGGTATAACTTTTGATATGTGTATCATGGAAGAAAAGAAGTAAAAAGCTAGGGAAACTTTATATTTCCAACTTTGCAATGATATTCAAAACGCAAAATATAAATTTTGCACCAGGTGGCGGGTGTCCAGATTGCATCCAATATATGGTCAGAAGAGCTTTAACCTTGATCTTGTTAGGAACCTACATTGAATTTGTATAGACAGTGCTGTTTTATAACTAAGCATGATACAGATAGGTCACTTTTAAATATTATGAGTTTTTAACAAACACATATTGACCTAGCCCCCTTCCAAGACTGGAATGTGCGTTGATAACTTGGAAAGAGCTTTAATATGACACTTCAAGCAGGTTTCTACTACTTGCAGAAGGAAGTTGTGCCAATATTTTTCAAAACAGTGTATCATCACTCATTTAAATAGGAAAATAAGTAATATGCCAAAAAAAATGACTAAGTCGTCTTGCCATATGCTGGTTAGTTGGTGATAGTATTTACGTTTGTATTATAGTTACTGAGAGGCAATAATCGTATTACCACCTGTAAGGATTATGCTGTATTCTGATTTAGTGGGCAGGGATTTAATGTACAAGGCATGCAATAGCTTTGGTTGTAACATGCCTATCCAAAATGCTATAAGAGTTACAAAATCCCAAAGTGTGTATGGGGCACATGTGTGCAATTATGCAGGCTATGCATTTATGAGAGTGGTGGATTCAGTTTGTCTTTATCTTAATGTAATCACAATAGGAAACATTCTGCAAATAAAACAATTTGTAATTAAAACCTTAATAGAGTTTGAAACCTAGACATTCTCTAATGGCTTCATGACTAAGGGTGCTGATTTGTATATTATGCAGGATTCAACGTCTTCTGGTTTTTTGTGTATGCTTTGGTTGTATTTGTTGTGGCTTTATAGTCCTCATCTTCTTCATCATAATGGTGTGTTTGCGGTGGTGGTAAGTAATCATGAAATGATGCAAACCAGAATTTGTAAGGGGAATGTAACGTATTTAGAGGAATTACTTTCCAGAAAAAATTCAACAGCATCTTGAAGTGAGGGAGGCGGCAGCTGGAGGAGAGGGAGGCAAAGCAGGGAGAGAGGGGTAGACGGGGAGAGAGAAAAGAGGAGGGAGGAGGGACAGGAGGAGGGAGGGAGAGAGGAGAGCCGGAGGGAAGACAGAGAGGGCGGGAAGAAGAGAGACGAGGAGGAGGGAGAGAAGGAGAGTGAGAGAATGCGGGGAAATTAGAAGAAAGAAAGGGAGAGGAAAAGGAAGGGAAAAAATGATATGACAGGAGGAATGAAGAATGGATTGTGGGTAATTTAATTAAGGTTAAGAAATTTTTGTCATTTGAAAGAGAGGCATTAAAGGCAATACGTAGTATCAGGAAGTAAAAAAAAATTGTGGCTGTTTGAATTTCATGCCAAACATTGACATTAAATTTTCAGCTCACATTCTAATCCCGACTATCTGTAGATGTGCGTAGTCCAGGTGAGATGGACTTCTTTGAAGACAGCGAAGAAGACAAGAAGATCCTGATGATGAAGCAGATGGGCAACAGCACGCCGCCATTGGATTACAGACGTCCTATCACTACGGACTACACTAGTAACTACAGACCGCCTGCGTTTCACCAGCCCTCTGAGAAGGCGTATCCACAACCCAAGCGAAACCCACCTGCACAAAAGCGAATCCAATGCCTATACTGATTTGAAGCCTAGACAACCTGCCAAGCCTCGTGTCTATGGCACTCCGACTTTCACAGCTGGAGCAAGGAAGTTGAAGTTTTTGAAATTCAGACATAAGAGGTCAAACCTAATTCAGTGCAGAGGTGTAGCTGTCACAAAAGAATGGCCCTCTCTTGACTGCGTATACGCTTGCCATCTGCTAATGGGGCCTATTTACTCTTTATGCAATTGCTCGGAAGCCAAATGCACAATCAGACAATTAGATTAATGAGCTGTTGCTATGGGTATGCACCCTCGATCTTTTGTTTCCAAATTCCAACGGACCAACACTTCTGTGTTATGGCACGTACGACCCATTTTGAGAAGCGAGGCCCCAGCTGTTTGACCCAATTCACATTGTCTCTTTATTTTTAGAGTATTTAAGCAATGGGCGACATAATTTTGACAACAGATATAGGTAGGGGACACGTAAGAGCTATTACCTCCGGCAAAAAGATTGAATAATCATTGCGGGAATCTTGCCATATAGGCCTACAAAGGTATAATTTGTTGTTATAGCGCCCTCTTATTGCCTGATTTCCATTGAAAGACGTGGAAACTAGATTTTATGAAAAAGAAAACAAAAGAATATTTCATCTCAAATTTACACATGAGTAGTTTTTTTTATAGTAGTGGAATAAATACTCTAATTGTTTTCAAACGTGTGTCGCCGTTGATAATTTTTGTTTTTTCTCGTTTATCATAAGTAAAATGAGACTTTCAAACAGCTGTGCGAGGGCTGACTTTTTGGGAGCTGCTGTAGGTGCAAATGCAGACTGTATACTTCAACCGGATTTGAGCATTAGTTGATATGGGTGGGCCCATTGGCCATACACCACATGTTTTAAATAGTGCAGTATGAAATACAAACGCCATCATCCAGGGATAATTTTTTATTGTACTATACAACAATTCCAAACAACCCTTAAAAGTATAGAGTTGACTCTTTACAACATGAGCAATTTGAAAGGAGCAAATATTGATAAATAACATAGTACACATACAATTTTTTGTCAAGATTGTGCATGAGTAATGCATCTGTGTTTCTTTATTGTGTGAAATGCTAATGTTGGTAATTTTTAAACTTCTTCCAGACCCTTATAAGGAAAAACAGGGGACATCATTTTATTTTTCCCATGCATCTTTGTATCAGTTTATTCCATTCGACAGGCATGAAAGCAAGGACACAGAATAATTGTAAAGGGTGTTGTAATGTAAATGATGCTAAAATGCCTTTGTGAGATTTTGGCCCCAAATTAATATCCTGGACCTTTTCGTCAACCCATTTGGAGCAATAAATAATCCATATTATAAGTCAAATTCAAAAAGGCACATGTTCCAGCAGCCATATGTATCAAATATGCTCCTGGAGCAGTATTGACTTAGAATATT
Organism: Ophioderma brevispina; assembly: GCA_023653785.1. Classification (NCBI taxonomy): domain Eukaryota; kingdom Metazoa; phylum Echinodermata; class Ophiuroidea; order Amphilepidida; family Ophiodermatidae; genus Ophioderma; species Ophioderma brevispina. The sequence goes on from JAMKCH010016178.1 coordinate 21,295, forward strand.
TCTCACTGTATATTTGCCATAGGTCCTGGAGCATTGTGCCTTGAAAAATATGCTCAAGGAGCATATTAATGTGCACAAATATGTTCCATATTTGACTTAACATATGTCTCCAGAGTATGCCCCAGGAGCATATTCAAATATTTATCTTAGAATATTTTTCCAGAATATTTGCTCCAGGACCATATATGTGCTCTCGGACCATATGGTCCTGACCCTATGGTCCTAGAACATAATTTTGGGCCATAATCTCATAAAAGCTGCAAAATAAAGCCTGTGACTCTACAGATTTTACTGAGTTATGGCCCGAAATTATGCTCCTAGGACATTGGGGGGTCCTGAACCATACGTCCTAGAGCATAATTTCGGGCCTAATCTCATAAAAGCTGGCCAAACTAAAGCTGTGCTCTACAGGATTTTATCTTATTTCTGTATGTTTTTGCAGTTAAAATGGCCGCAATTATTTACTTTTAGCCCCATTCGGACCTTTTGCCCAATTTGGGGATATTTTTAGCCGAATTTCTGCTGTTTGTTAGGTGGGCCCATGTGTAGCTCAAGAGTACTAATAGTTCTAAAGATTCCATATTTCCCAATATGATGTCCATCAAAACAATTTCAACCAAAAGAATTGTCGTCAATTACATTTCTGTAGGCTTTTCGCTATCGATGTCAAAAATCCTCAAAATACAGGGTTTTTATAAAATGTGTTAAAATCCTGTTTTTGGAACAATGCCCATATCTTGAGTTTTTTTATGGGTATTTTATGTTACCCGCAGCAGGAAATATGAAAGAGTACACCTACTTTCATAAGCTGCCAGAAAAAATAAAATAGGAGGTAGGGTTCACCAGAAAACAAATTCAAAATGGTAAAAATATGAACAACTCCTTTATTTTGTGATTTTTAACATCTGATAGCTGAAAAGCCTGTGGCAATGTAAAATGAAGACACATTTCTTTTGGTTTTTGAAATGTTAAGAATGTGAAAAAACATATGGGAAAAATGATCTTAGAATTATAATACTCTTGAGCTACAATGGGACCCACCTTACAAAAAAAGATGTCCTTCCAATACCCATATCAACCCGGGGGAAAATTCAGGTGTTCATTTAATAAGGCCGATTACATTGGACCAATTGGGGGAGCAATGTGGATTGATGCATGCCAACGCGGACTACGCTTCACAGAGGAACTGAATGAAGTATGCACATTAATAAGCTAACCAAAGGATGTTGGCTAAGATGTCAGCATGTTAATTTTGCAATCCAATCTGTCTTAAAGAAATTAGCAGTAATATGTGCAGTCCATGTTTAATGGTTTAAAATTCAAAGTAATTACACTTGTCGTTTAGCAAGAAAAAAAGTTTGTATCAGCTTCCCATGCATTACCGCATTTCTTTTTTGGACGATTGCCCGCAGCAAAATCAGGCTTATGAAATGGCAATGTCTGGATGGGGTGACTGTTGTGTACGTATATGGGTCTGGAATACAAAAAGGAAACATTTTGCCATTAACTTTTTTTCCAGATGAGCTAGCGTAACCAAACTTATGTATAATGTAGGAGGGGACAAGACCCTAAATAACCATGTAATTCATCCCCAGGGTTCCCTCCCTGGGTCTGACAGGAGGGTGGGGAAATGTCAAAAAGGTAACATTTCACAAAAAATGTAAACTTTTGCCAATCTGTTTTCTAGAGGAATGCGTAACCAAACTTAGGTATACTGTAGGATGGGGGACAAGCCCTACTAACCATGTGTCATTCATTCCCCCGGGTCCTCCTGGGTCTGACAGGGGGTGGGGAAATGCTCAAAGAAGGTCAACATTCCAAAAAAAGGTAAAACATTTTGCCATATCTCTTTTTCTAGATGAACTAGAGTAACCCAACTTAGGTATATGTAGGAGGGGAAAACGCCCCTTCTAACCATGTAATTCAATTCCCCCAGGATTCTCCCCTTGGTTGACAAGGCGGGGGGTGGGGAAATGTCAAAAAGGTCACACATTTCACAAAAAATGTAAAATTTTGCCATTACCTTTCTATTTCTAGATGACTAGAGGAACCAATCTTAGGTATATGGTAGGAGGGGACAAGCCCCTACTAACATGTAATTCATTCCCCAGGGGCCTCCCGGGGTCTGACAGGGGGTGGGGAAATGTCCAAAAGTTCAACATTCACAAAAAAAAGTAAACATTTTGCCATATCTTCTTTTCTAGATGAGGCTGGAATAGCAAACTTAAGTTATTGTAGGGAAGGGACAAAGCACTCTAGCCAATGTAATTTCATTTCCCCAGGGCCCTCCCCTGGTCTGACAGGGAGGTGGTGGGAAATGTCAAAAAATGTCAACATTTCACAAACAAGGTAAACATTTGCATATTTTTTTAGATGAGCTAGAGTACCCAATTGTAGGTAATTCGTAGGAGGGGGACAGCCTACTAAACATGTAATCATTCCCCCAGGGTCTCCCAGGGTATGACAGTGGGGGGGGAGGAAATGTCAAAAAGGTCAAACATTTGCCATCTTTTTTTTAGATGAACTAGAGTAACCAACTTAGGTATATTGTTAGGAGGCCGGGTACAAGGCACTACTAACCATGTAATTCATTCCCCCAGGGTCCCCCCTGGGTTCTGACCAACACTCAATATAATTTTAGTCTATAGAATGAAAGTGTTGAGACCTATGCCTCTTAAGCTCCTAGGCGACCTCGTAACTGCCCGATATGGAGTTTTGGTGAGGTTTGGGTCCAACAGTCCACTTACTTCAAGTGCCCTTCCATGAGGCAGCAGACTGGCTTATGGACTTTTTTTTGTCTCCACCTTCTTGCGTCAAGAGAGACTATACATACAACAATGTACACCATATATTCAAGCCCCAGAGCGCACATATCCCTGGGAGAAAATGCAATCCGACCATACCGCCTTAGTACATGGGGAAAGGTATGGATGTTTGGTTTAGTTTGTTTCTATACAATTTTGACACCAATGTTTTTCCAATACAGAATTTAATGGAGAATCTGAAAATCATGGGTGTCATTTTAAAATTTGTTCTTGGGTGTTTGATAAAGGTGGGCAAAATTTGTACAGGGGTAAACAATAAGTTGTTTAAATTGTGTTTAAAATTTATACCAGTCTGTTCGGTGCTCATAAGGTTTCTAAAAAGGTATAGTTGCCATATTTACGACCTATTGTTTTAGTACAATAGGATCAAGAAATTCCGGTCATTATTTAGAATGCGTCGATTTGTTGAAACTGTTGTTAAATTCCATTCATGGGTCATAATAAATAAGAAAATGTAATACTTCTGTGTTTCACCTTTCAAAGGGAGGGACTTTTAGAGATAAAATAGTGGTCTCCATAAGACCCTGTGGACCACGGCCATATTGGCCTCTTAATTATTATCAAAACGTCATTGACAACGGCGACCTTTATATTTCGGGCTTATGTACAGTAAGAGAACAATTTGGCACCATTTTTAGAACAAATCAGTTAGCTGAAATTTGACCCCAGTGTTGTGACCTTGAACCCGTTGTACCTTGGTAAACTTCTGTTTACTTGACCGTTTGTGTCCCAAAAAAAACGGCAACACCCCCTTGGTGGCAGGCGCCATAAGTTTTGAAACAAACGCACGAGGACTAACTGTTCTTTGTTGTTAAGGTAAGATGGACTATAGCATATATCTGAAAAGTTCATAAAGGTTGAGTCAATATCTTTTAAGGTATAGACCCCAGAAATCAAGGAACCTGCAGGACCCATTAACAAAATTGACGGCGCTATTAAAACCAAATACAGCACGTCGTTTTGCGCCCAGAACAAACAATATGAATCTGTAAGGGCACAACCAAACGTGCACCATTCCCCCTTTTTAAAGACAGGCTGCAAAAATATTAAACATATGAATGTTCATTTTATTAACAGCTAAAAAACGCCATTTAACACAATTAAAACGATCGAATTAGGAATGTTGGTTATGTCAACAACACTCTTCGTATTGTCTCTAACTAAGAACTGCATTGAATTAGGCTTATCATCCATCTCATTTTGTGACGGCCCACACAGAGTTATATAACCAAAAATTAATGAGAGACTGAATTATTACTGATTGTCATTGGAGTTTTGTGTTGAAAAAATAGGTTTACCGTCATGAAAGTCCTCTCTCCCCCACTGAGAATGTAACATTATTTTCAGCAAACAGAAGTTGCAGCCAAACACGTTTGCTACATTTTATGTAATGTGGTTGGGCTATGACTTCTAATTTGTTTATCATAGTTGTATACATTCTTGAAAAACTATTTATCCCAGCAATAATGTTTTATTATTATTAGTTAAATAATATTATCTAAATACAGTTTATGTACCAGTAGAACAGTAGAAGGTCATTCTGCAAGATATTTGGGCAAGTTAAATGTTTGATGCAATCATTATTGTATGTGCCATTCTGTTCTTCATTGGCAGCCTTGTGGTTAACCAGCTCCTCATTTTAGTAAAATGGGTTCTGAGGGTTACTGATTGTTGGGGTCATTATCTTAAAAATATTGGACTCTACCTTTATGAACGTTTCAGGATTTAGCTAACAGTCCTGTCTTACCTTACAACACAAGAATAGTAGCCAATGGCTTTTGCCTCAAAATATGGCGCCTGACACAAAGTGTTGTGTGTTTTTGGGACACCCGTTAATTATAACACTCAAGTGGCAAACTATACCTTTCTGTAATCCTTGAAAGGTATGAATGATGGTATACATTAAAACACATTTGCACTTTTTTATTTTCCCCCTGTATAAACCAGTGTTAAACGTTGCCCCCCTAGAATTCATCAAAGAAAAACATTTGAAAAAAGGTAACCATGATTTTTGAATCCTCAATACAATTTTGATTAGAAAACCTTGGTGCAAGATTGTATATGAAATTGGTTCACAAAAATACAGTTCCACATGACACATTGGCGGTTTACAGAGTTTTAAGGTTTCAAGAGATTTTTAACTTTTTGATTTAAAAAATTCGATGCAAAGCGGACAAAAAAAAGTCCTCTAAAAGCAAATTAAAAAATCTCAGCGTAGCACATCAGCTTTTTGACACACCATAGCTCTTAGGGTTTAGGATCCTGAAGCTGAGACAAATCTTTTTTTACTTATGAAATGTTTTTTTACTGTCTGAAAAACCATTTTGAACATAAACATGGATGTCTGGCAGTAATTGTGGGCCATCAGCTATGCTGGATGGACCACTTAATTACCATTGTCACTCTGTTTGGATTATTTATGTATTTTTATAATTCTTGTTCCAACAAAAAAGATAAACCTCTCCAACAGAACATAACAAATGATTTTCATGAAACTTGAGATATAGGGTAGTATGGGTAGTAGTATCTCATTGCATATTTGTGATTCGCTATAACAAATAATTGTGAATATAGCGAGGTGAAGGCAAAACGCAAAGTTTCTCGTTTTTATCGTTATGCCAGTACACAAGTGAATGAGTTATATATGATACATGAGTAAATCTATTGAGACATTGTTTCTAGTACATGACTCGTGAGTCAGTGTATAATAATATGCGTGCTTGAGTTGGTACACATTCCAGTATGGAACTCAATTTAGTGAATTAACTTGTGAAGAACTTTGGGTGTAACCTGTATTGACTCATTGGTTATTATACCCAGTATGAATTTGAGTCATTGTGTGCAGTACACGGGGCAATAAGTCCTTAAGGTTGCAAGAAATTATAACTCACGATTAAACGTACAAAGTAATAGTAAACGACTAAAGATCATTGTATAACTAAAGGTGATCAAGATTTTAAACATAATTTTTTTGTGTGTATTATTAAAAATAGTCAACTAGAACTAAAGATAGTCACCTAAATGCCCAATTCCAAGTTAGATATGAATCGGATTTTTCGTTTTCATGCAATAAACATTTATGCAGAGTTTTACAGTACCATGGATACTGTGTATAACAAAAATTTCAGATCCGGAATTTTATAACAAAGTTGTGATTTTCTATATGAAGGACATTGATTTGAGCTTAGCTATTTCACACAGTGATTAGTATATGGACAAGCATTATGTATATGCAAAAAAACAATGTGTTTGAAAATTGAGGGTGCGCTCCTCTTGAAATCTCCAAGTCAGCCTGTGGTATTTAAGTGTGTTGTGAGTTTATATTAACTGATAACCAAAGAGCATATTATTTTAGACAAGTCGAGTCTCATACCAGAGGGTGTATTGAGTCAATCCCACAATGGGAAATTTCATCTCAACAGGGTCATGTGATTTCACAAAAAACCTATTCTTAACACATAAAAATCCTGACTTTTATGCTCATTTTTGCCCACAAAGCATTAGTACTTACGGAATTATTAGCATGATTATGACATGTCCTATGGTTCTTAAACTTTTGGAACACTTTTTATCCCTAAGTACTGACATAAGTTTTGTACAGTACAGTATAGGCACATTGGAATGCATTGTGGGATTGATTTAAAACACCTTCTGGTCTCATACAGAACAAACCAATAAGTAAATCAATTTTATTCTGTATTTGAATAAGCACAAGTTTGAAATGAAAAAAATGAGCTGACCATCCTAACACATTTTCCACACAGAAATAAGTAAATCAATTTTATTCTGTATTTGAATAAGCAAAAGTTTGAAATGGAAAAAATGAGTTGACCATCTTAATGCATTTTCTACACAGAAATTGAATGAAGTTGGTGCCAACATGCCTTCTCATGCTGCAACAATGGCTTCTGACAAGAACCGCTATCGAAATATTCTGCCATGTAAGTTGGACATTTTTGTTTTATCGTGGCATTGTCCTTTTACCATTCCTGGTGGAATAGTAGCAATATTATTGCATGTTTATGTCTCCAACCTAAACAAAAGTATTACATTTTATATCATGTGACACACTTTTATCCAACCCGATAACAAGAATCTATGCCTGAGTTATATGTTACATTTGTTGTGCCTGGACCTTTATTTTTTCTGTAGTAATGAAATTGTAATGGCATTTGTGTTTTTTGATGCAGATGACAACAATCGTGTATGTCTGAGTGATGCCCCTGATGGATCTGACTACATTAATGCCAGCTATGTTGATGTGAGTAGTGAATAAATTAGGGGTTTACTCATGGATTTTCATGAATAAACGCTTGTTTTGGCCCGAGGGCAGGTCGGCGCCGGGCGTCGCGAAGCGACCCCCGCCGGCCATTATTTCACACATCATTATTTTGCATGTTTGTACCTTAAATCCTCCAAAATCAGCTGCAAAGTCACTCTTTTCATGTCATGTTTTCGTCTTCTTCACACTTGAGAGAAAAACAGCACGATCGATGTATCAAATGGGATGTTCCATTACAGAATAGGGGTGTGCGTCGAATGTGCACTAACATGCAAAATATTTGAAAGCGTGTTTTGTGTTTTATTCAACACATATTCCGAAAAATACATTTTTTGATTAATAGTCAAGTATATTGGGCTTCAATATTTATTTTGAGACAATATTAGCCGTAGCAACCATGCTCATTGTACACACGTCTACCTCTTTCTACATGCCTACCCAAAAAGTGATCAGAAATCGATTACTGCAGGGCATTAAACGTTGTTTAGGACTGGCTCTCAACCAATCACAAATGCGGAAATCTCCTAATGATGTTTGAATAAGACATTTTATACTTTTCAAACCCTGTTCACCTTCATCTTCCCGTTACATGACAACAGACCAAATTGGTTCATTACTGTCATAGGACCATGTGTTGGGTGATCCAGAAAGTTTTTAAGTATTTAGCCTTTTTTGCAGTGGCAGCACCAGATTTCTTTTTCTGGAGATTAAAATGGGGGTGAAATTTTGGGATAAAGGTGATGGAGGGGGGGGGGCAAACATTTAAAATTGTGAGATTTTTGCCCAAAAAAAAAAAAAAAAAAAAAATATTATGGTAATTTGGGGCATTCCACTTCTCAGAAGGGAAATGCATATATTTCAGTCAACATTGGAAAGGAAATCAGGCTTCAGTTAAATGATTTATAAAACATAATGTGTTTTTGAATAATTACATTTAAGGATATTAGCTTCGAAATGGCAAAATTTTTAGCGCGCTTCGCACGCACATGTGCTAGTAATGCATCTTTTCAGCAAATCCCATTTTATTCTTAATTTTTCATCAACCCCCATCCCCCCCAATGTCAAAAAGAAATTTACGCCACTGCATGTACATCGCAATCAGTGTCGAATAAGAGTAGGGTGTAAACCCCTGACTGTTCCCAATCCACCCCTAGGCTAAAAAAAAGCGGGCCATGTTAGGAGCGTCCGTATCATGGATACACGCTGCCCCGGATCTGCTTACCCAGTTGAATAAATCCTGACACCACCACAAGCCACTACTAATTACTTGTGGACACGCTAAGAAGAAGTAATGTAATTGTAATGGCATATTTCTTTTTTCTGCAGATGACAACAATCGTGTATGTCTGAGTGATGCCCCTGATGGTTCTGACTACATTAATGCCAGCTATGTTGATGTGAGTAGTGAATCAATAAGACATATAACACTTTTCAAACCCTGTTCACCTTCATCTTCATGTTGTTACATGACACCAGACCAAATTGGTTCATTACTGTCATAGGACCATGTGCCGGGTGATCCAGAAAGTTTTGAAGTATTTAGCCTTTTTTTGCAGTGGCAGCACCAGATTTCTTTTTCTAGAGGTTAAAATGGGGGTGAAAATTTGGGATAAAGGTGATGGGGGGGGCAAAACATTTAAAATTTTGAGATTTTTGCCCAAATTTGGACCAAAATCTTTTTTTTTCCAAATTTTGTTGATTTTTCCCAAAATGGCTGGTTTTTGCCAACCCCCAGCGTCGCCACTGCTCTTTATTTTAAGAAGGTCCATAATGGCAGTTTTGAAGCCCTCAACCCCCACCATGGTTTGGAGTAGCCTTGTGACCTTTTTGTATTACTGTACAGGAAAACGTATCATTGCAAGTGTGTGACAAAGATGTCCCCCCTGTGTACAAAGCATGTATTAATACTGTGCATCAAGTATTGAGAATAATTTAATGGTTCTTATTTTACAGTATTTTTCCATTTTTACTTGGTAACTAATATTTTATCACAAAATTGGGTTGTTGAAGTGATGAACTGAAAGTGTGTATGAAGCTTAGTTACATAATATGAATTTACTGAGCATTTCTTAAATGACAAATCTAAGAGCCCAAAACTTTCATGTGACAGGCATTCATGTAGTATATCATCTGATCTGATTCTATCATATGTGCTCAATGACAGGGTTTCCATGGCAACAATGAGTACATTGTTACTCAGGGTCCATTGCCTAACACCATAGAAGACTTCTGGGAGATGGTCTGGGAGAATGAGATTCCAACTATCATCATGAATACCAATCTTGTGGAGAATGGAAGGGTAAGAGAACATAAAATAGAGCTTTATCATGCGGTTACAGTCCACGGGAAAAGCCTCGCGACATTTATGTGACTAACTCGGTTACAGCCATTATAATCCGGTTAGAGAATGAAGCCAAGGTTTGGCGATAACGCTTCAGTAAGAAAATGACTGAGCCCAAACTATCACATGGCATTACCCCGAGTAACTCATCCCGTCGCAGGCAAAGCAGGCGTGGCCAATCCACTGCTACTTGACGTTAAACTGGGTTAAGTTAGTGTTAATGACAGTTTTTCCATTGAGGGGACGACACTTCCAAGGATCGTATGCTATATCGTTACTCTCAATGAGAGAATGTAATAATCTTGATTGACACGTTGGTACGAAAAAATAATGGTCAAAAAACTGGACGTGGCGATTGAATGAACAATATGGAAGTTACAGAGTGATGTTTACGGTGAACTATCATTGAAGTTTGACACTGGAAAGAAGTGCGCAGAGGGTGCATTGGCTTTTCATATAAATTTGTCTCGACAACCAACTTTCTTCAGTGTTTTGGTATCATTTTACATTGTAACTTAGGGAAATAAATTATCGACTAAGACGTGTAAAAAAAATGTCGGATATATAGTTTTAACCAGCAATGCAAATTTGAGGTGGCTATCCAACTACACGGGAGATTTTTCGGGATCATGCACATCAATTGTGACCACCGGTGTGATAGGAATCCACGTCAGACCGTAACTGCACTCTGTTTAGATCTGGCATTCACAAATAAATATGTGAAGTGACCACTTCGTAAAATGAAATCAACGAAACACTCAATACCAATAGAAGATATAGCATGTAGATCATTCTGGTCCGAAGTATGCGTTCATGTGCTCGCGGGTGCCACTCGATGGCAAAAGTGGTTGCCACACACCGCTATTGTTAACCCGTTACATTGTCGTGCGAACTGATTGCATTGGAAGTACAAGTTTCCTAATGTGCTGTACAGTTGAGATTAGAAGTTTAGGTTTAGAGAGATATATGAAAGGCAGAAGTTGCCAAACTTTTGAGCTATTTCTATATTAGTAGTAGTTAAGCCAAAGTTTTAATCGGTTTTGTCCCGACTAAAGAGGGTGGCGGATACACCCTCACACTCAGAAACACTGCTGTGTGAGGATTTATTGGAGCCAAAGTGAATTGACGGAGGGGATGCCCTTCCTGACGCATATAGGTTGACCTGACAAATATGTAGTATTTTTTAGTCAGTAACCATTCGTAATCAGTATAAATCACATTTTTAATAAGGTAGAAATGACTGAATAATTATTAGCTTCATATATGATATGGTATGTGGGTAGCCGTCCTCGACGAAATTAAATGATATGATGTTATTATTGCTATTAGGAAATTGAAAGTTCACAATGATAGAGGAGCAAAATATCAATAGATGATAACATTGTGTTTTATATTAATGCTTGTGTACAGGTGAGTGTGAGGAAGTATTGGTTGACAGCGGTGAGCCCAGTATGGTCGCATGACAGTCAAACTCATCAGTGAATCGGACCACCCAAGACTGGACCGTCCGAACATTTGAACTTTCCAAGGTAGGGTTTGTTTTTTTTTTACGATCTTCTATTAGTAACAAAAATGTTTCACCAAAAGTAACAAAGCAGGGGATGTAGTCTGTAATAAAAGTGGATTGATTCAGCCCAAATTTTTTTTTTTTTTTTTTTTTTTTAAAATATTGGGCGAGAAGCATTCGAGCCCAATATTTAAAACTATAGCGAGACCAATAAATATTGGTGCAAATCATCCAATGTTATCATATCATGCGTAGGATCCGGTATTATCACGTATCGGGACCCCTCAAAGCATGATAATGTATATGATCGGTAGCCAGTGTTTTGTGCCGTGTTGGACCGCCATTAGCAAATGTAGCGTCGAAATTACAAATGATATGAGACTCTGATTCTTGACTATGCCATTGATCGTGGAAAAACGCTACTCGTGTGTTTTCTGTAGTAGGATGGAGTATCAAAAGGGACATGTACGAGTTTCCATATCGCTAATTGGCCTGACCAAGGTGCTCCCAGGGATCCACGTTCTGTGCTGAAATTCCTCCGCCACCATTCGCGCACAGCACCAAGAAGATCGGGCTGGAATGGGCACCTTGGAATGTTGTTACACTGCAGGTGAGATAGCAGTTGCGGCGCACTATGTGTATATGAATGAAATTTTGACCGTTATCAATGTAGCATTTTAGGAAAAGTCCCAAAAGCAACTAATGGGGTTGTTGCATTTCACGTTTAAAGGTGCCCAATCCAATTAAAAACATTAATTTTCATAGGAAAGGTCATCATTATTATAGCTTTAATTAACCAATTTCATTTGATTCTGATAATATTTTTAATATTACAATCAAAAATGCGGTATTATAATTGCCCGTAGATTAACTGAACAAATAGTTACAGTAAGTGTAATGAGTCGTATTTAGTGCTTGTAGCATCGTAGCTTAACTGAACAAATAGTTTACAGTAAGTGTAAATGAGTCGTATTTATGCTTGTAGCATCGTAAGATTATGAACAAATAGTTACAGTACGTGTAAATGAGTCGTATTTATGCTTGGTCGCATCGTAGCTTCAATGAACAAATAGTTATATTGTTTAAAATGCGTCGTATTATGATGGTAGCATAGTAATGGAAAAAATTTAAGGCAAATATTTACCAGACGAAAATGACAAAAAGTAAAGTTTTTAAAATGATAACAAATCTCAGCTTTAATAGAGGGTGTTGCGAGGTCAAAGCTGAGGATGGGGTAGTGCCTAACTGAGAAGTCTTGTGTAGTCGTGGAATTTTTATATCATCTGAAACACAGGCCCAAGTAATAGTTTGTCTCATCTTACGTTGAAGGTGACGTCACGGCGAACTTTTTATGTGCGCACCATGAAGCGCGCGCGCTATGCTTGGAATCAGAGCATATACGCACGCGAATAAAGGCGGCCGATTGAGACGCTAGTGGGAATGCAAAGCAGCTAATGAGTCACCTTCAACTTTAGATGAGGCAAAGTATAGATGTGTGCCTAATTTCCTGCAAATTCAATCTACTAAGAAGAAATTGGGGGCGGGCGATACAAACTAATCGTCAACACATTCAAAACGCAAACATCAGAATCATCTGAAATTTGGAAATTACCTTCTGAGGATATCTAGTTGAATTTGAACAAAAATAATGTGAGGCTAGGATCACGAACTGCCACCTTTAAGTCATGCTTAGCGAAAGTCATGAGATAGTGATGGGCAGTCAAGAAGCAGTGAGATAGACTGGGAGGATTGCATTTGAAGAACTCAAGCAGGCGGGTAGTTGTACTTTCAAAATGTTAAAGATACTTTATTGAAGAATGTGAATTGAAGGGTTTTAGGTTTCAGTGTCAATACTGTATTATTGTTATTTCCAAAGTCATTTAATGTGGTTCTATTTTACAGGCTGGGGAATGGATAGTGGCAGGTCAGGACCTGTAGCCCTTGATATGTTGCTACGCAGTTATTAGTATGCAGACTGAGACAATGATGTCTTGGCTTGGTTGCTTACGCTACGACGACATCGCCGATACATGGTCCAGCGTGGAGGTTAGTGTTAGTTATTTATTTGCCGTTATTGATGAAAGGGCCACAGTTTGATTTTCAGGCTATCTCACAAATATGTTAGAAAATTTCAAATTCTGGTTTAGCAAAAAGAGCAAGAGTTTAAGTTTAAGAGAAGGTGTGTTTAGTGGACAAAAGAGCAGACTCATTGATCATTAGTTGTGAGTTCGACGCCCCGCCGTGACCAATGTGTTGTGTCCTGGCAAGACATTTATATGCTTGTCTCACTTACCCAGGTTGTAAATGGGCAGCTGTTAGTGGTAGTAATACTGTGTGTGTTCTAATGGCTGCGAAATTTCAATGTGAAAATGTGATTTAGACTAGGGGAACAGCGGATAAAGTAAGGTTGAGTCTAATTGTATAAAGCGCTATATAACAACGGAATTTTATTTATTTAAAACTTTGTACACAACTGGACAGATTGTACACTAATCAGCTGCATTCGACTTGAATCATCTAAGATTCCGTCTGTGAATGACCAAATTAAATTAGCACAGGAAGCGGTGAACATTTAATAGACAGTCTTGACACAGAAAAAGTTAAATTTACAGCAAAATTTGAAATGAAATATTTGGAAAAGAACACAAGAACATCTATTAAGATAATATCCTAAATATATGGCAAGGTATATTAGAGCATATAACCATTATTTGGATATGTAGAAATCAAAGAAAGAATCTTTTTCGGCTTAATTAGCCATATTTCTTACTATTCCATATGTTTTGGGAGTCCATTTGCAAGTGAAACTAAGTTTGTCTCTCTCAAATTAGAGGCTTGTGCTATTTTTACATAGGCATACCGATCAGTCAATCCAGAGGGGGCAAATTTCCAAGTCGTCCCGCCATAGGGGGCAAAAGTTCGTAAGTCGTCCCCGGTGATTTGCTCCAATGAAGTTAACCCGCGAAAATCGCCAAATTGACTTAAATTAGGCTAAAAGGCTCGAATTCACCAAAAAAAGAGGGATTGAAAATGAATATTTTGCTCCATATCGTCCCACTTTTCGTGCCAGAGGGGGAAACTTCCCCCCCCCACCGTCGGTACGCACTGGCTACTACACATCTGCAAGAGTGAGTATACTATTCTGTAATCAAATAAACGCACCTGTAATTGTAACATTCCTACACTGTTATGTGATTCCTATATAGGAGCAGTACAAGTTTGTACATCGTGCTGTGCATTGGAGTTACAGCCAGCAAGCCAATTTGGATACTGTGCTGGATGGCGGTAGCAACTGGGCTATGGGATCAGCGGGTAGTACTGGCAGGACCCTATGAGCTGTGAGTTATACAAATAATTAACGCATAAGTCGGGAACGGAGAATCTTTTGCGCAACGTGTCTAACTGAATTTTGTTCATGCTTGGTAGTTAAAAACTTGGAAAGAAACAAAATTTCGTCCTTGCAACATATCGTTCTCCATAGGAACTCTTGCATTGGATCATATCACAAAAATTTGTCCCAAATTCATATCAACACAATATTAATAGTTCAGGCCTGACACTCGCCTGACTACTCCATTGTCAAAGTGAGTTTCTATGTTACTGTTTGTTTCATGTTTTGGCAGTAAGTAAATCTATTGGAACGAAAACACAAATGTTAGAGTCCTTTCTAGTAGGACTTTGCCCTGGACTAAGAGTAAACCAGGACTAATTGTTTTTGTAAAATAAGGGCATGGTTTTCAATCAGCAAAATATGTTAAATATTTGCGCAGACTTTTTAAATATCTTTCCATTTGTTGTTGCTATAAAGCAAAGTTTGTTTTATAAAGAACTTCTTAAAATATTTACCTCCTGATAAAGTCTTCTTATGGGACCTTTTTGTAAAATTTCTACACTTTGCATAAAACAATTCAAACATTTAAAAAAAACTTAAAAAAAAACTGCCTGGCTTGCCTGGCTGACCATGTAGAAAGTTATCCGAGTCCTCCCAACTTTTTCTTGCTGGCAAACAGTTCAATATGTGTGAAACCCCATGAAGATAGATTATGTGCCATCTGTGATAATCATCCACAAAAAAATTAAAGACCTGGTCCAATATTTGAGGGGAAAAATAATATATTTAGCAAATGTGGCCTAAAATTAGGTGACAGTAAAAATCGTAAAGTTTTAGGAATTTGAAATGTCTACTTGAACTGCGACTTGTATTAATAAGGAATGGTCAGGTATGATGAAAAGAGGACTATTTTTAAGGCAAATGAAAAATGTAATTTTTTGTGGGCAATATATTTTCATGGATTGTTTACTAGTGGTTAGCAAGTTAGCAAAATTTCACAGCTAATCAAGTTTCAATCGAATCTTATTATATGGAATATTAAAACCAAAAATTTTTGAGGGATTTTGTTCCTGCACCAGAAAGTGGGTTATTGCTTGGGTAACTTTCTTATTTCCAAAATTAGGTTGAATAGGTAGGTTGTGAGTGTCCATCCAAGTGGACCATTTTGACAACTTCAATTAGTAAACAACAAACGAATATCTGTGTAAACAATTCCATCAGGGTCTATAAGGTGCCAAAAGTGAAGCCACATGGATGGATATAAATTTAATTGAAATGGAAGACAACCCTTCATTTTTGTGTCGTCTGAGTGTATAATATTAAGTTATGAGCTAATCCGCTAGGAAAGCGATTGGACACCTTTCGAAACCTACACCTATAGATGATATCTATCGTCCTTTCCAACCCAGTCTTGTGATCAGTTGGTTAGAGCGCAGTCACTAGTAATACGGAGGTCGCCGGTTCGAATCCGGCCCAAGTACATATGCGGTTTGTTTTCAACACTGTGGCGATGGCCATCTCCAGGCGAAGATTAATAATAACGATTCTATGATTTGGTGATATTCCATATTGGTGGCGGAGTGTTGTTACCAAAACCAGGCGAGTTGGCGGTATATAGCCAGGTATGTCTCTGAAAACCTTAATGAGATGTGCAACAATTTAAACATTAAGGCATTATTATTTATGGTAAATTAAATTATCCAACAGAGCTATAACAAGATTTGCATCTTTTAGCAGAGCAATAATTGATGAAATTTGTAATTACATCAAAGATGCATCAAAATAGCTATGGGTGTCGAATTAAGCAGCATGATAATGGAAAGTAACTGAGAAGTTTTGCGGCTCCAATCTAGACTATATCAAGCTTCAAAGAGAATATCTTCACAAGAGGCTTTAGTATTACAGTTACAATCAAATATAACTCAAGCTGCCAAATTATTTAATTATTGAGTAGCTCCTCAAGTTCTGATTGGCTTCACGAACAGTTGATTTAGCGCCTCACCAATGGCCTCGTTCGTCTTTGGTTTTTTGTTGGGAAGAAACCCACTGTCACTCTGAAAATATTTCAATCGTATGAATTTGTATAGGCAGGAAATGTATATGCATTATCGTTATGTAATAGTTTCTAGTTTGACCAATGTCAAAGTTGGACTGCTGTTGATTGTTGATTTCTTTCTTTCTTTTCAGATGTCAATGATGGAATGCGCTAATCTAGATGGGGATTTGTAAACATCTTCCCACCCAAACTACCTGCATTAAAATGGAACATCCTGCATGTGAAATATTAATGAACTTATGTAATCAAAAAATTTCACCTGCAAATTAAAGAATAGTTGAGCAAAAAATCTATATAAAGTATGGTATATATGTAATCCTGAAATGTGTTACTGGTTTCAAATGACCAGTATCAATCAAATGATAAGAATATATATTCAGTATTTATACATTGCTATGACAATCTGGTCACCAAGTTTTTAAAGTGTCTCAAATCAAAGCCAAATCACTGCCTTTCTGCCGTATTGATACATTAAAGAATCGCAGAGGCCATAGCTTGCTAATTCTTGTGTCGTAGTTTTAGCGGTTTGTATTAGTGGTAATCTATATTTTAGTATATTTTTTATAAATTGTACAGCTTTATTTTGTAAAAATTGTGCAAAATGTTGTCAGTACTATAAAATAATCAGTACTAAAAACCTCTTAATTTAACAATTGAAGGAGAATTTAATATGAATTTTATTTTTATAACATGGAAAATATGTTTTTATCTTTGGATGAACTTTCTATACATTCAATTTCTGGAATCTGTTATATTTTAGTCTTTTTGGATTTGAAATTCCAGTTATTGCCCAAACTTTGAATTGCAGCATCAAGGAATGAAGAAGATGTATGATGTATCTAGAAATTTTGGTCGTTATCAGAAGTGACATTTCCGTCTTACTTCAGACCACCACATGTTATATTTGTAAAAATCATATTATATCACTTCAGAAAATATATTTTTGGAAGTCAGAGTAATCATTTTGTAACTATTGAAGTGAAAAACAAAGTCACAAATTTTCCTGCATTGATCAATTGTTGGATATAGAATCAGCTTAATGAATGCACATTTATGCATTTATGAAATTGTAATGTTATGTATTATATTACGTAATCTTTAATTATCGGTAAAACTTGATTATGAGAGTCAGGCCCGTACGCAGAAATTTTGACAAGAATGTCCACTTTTTGGTGACGAGATGTTCAAAAAGTCCAAAAAAGGACCATTTTAGGGGGGCTAGGTCCAATTTTACCAGAAAAGGTCCTCTTTTACCAAAAAAAGGTCCACTTTTTCGAAGTCCCGCACCCCCAAAAATAAATCCTGCGTACGGCCCTGACGAGAGTAGAGATTAATGATTTTGAGATGTTTAAAGAATTGTGCTGATTTAGCATGATTAAAATCCTTAAACCCTCCAAGGATGCAAAAAGTACCAAATGGCGAATGACAATGATATCCTAGTAGTTAAGAAAATTATATATTCAAGATGGGGATTTTTTTAAATGTGTAATATATAGGAGTAGTTAGAATTCTATTGGAATTATGAATATAAATTGTATCTATATGTGGAATATGTTTACAGCATTTTGTCAGGGTGTATGGGACAGAAAAGGGGCAGGGTAAAAGTTGTTAAATCATCTCTCATTTGGTCTCGCATAAATTTGAAGAGCAAAAAGAGCAACTCATGGAAATATTTCAAAATAAGGTTAATAATGGATGGCTATAGACCACCAGGAACATCCCTATAACTGAAATAAGCAATTAATGAAAACATCTGATAACAATAAACCATATAACACAAATCTAAATGTTCTAAAGCAAAGACCAAATACTTACAGATAAAAGTTTTTATTTGGGTTAAACTGCATTCACTTTAAAACAGAAGAGCAGCTGTTACTTTAATACTTTTAGTTTTTGCTCTTGTTGACAGGAGTAATCTGTTTTGTACAAAGTTTGAATACAGTTCTTGTCATTATCTCAACTTCAACACCAATTCAGTTGTGTCAATTCAGCAGTGATTTGTTTAATTCCATAACCACTCGGGTATACAAAGCCCATCTTCTGGTTACCAGCCCACCCCCAAGTTTTGTAAAGAAAATACAGGAGTAGCATACATCAGGTAAGAAGCCCATGTGGGTATTTTAAATCATTCACGAAACAATGTGGCAGTAAAAAAATACAAACAAAATCACATTATAAAACTTGGAACTATTATATAGAGCCATCAAAGTAGGGCCCAATGCATTGGAATGGCTTGTTTGCTAAAATTTTTTTGAGGAATGTGATGGGAAAATTGAACTTTTACTTTTAATGTTTTAATATCTGCTACAACTAAAGTGTACATTAAGTGGTATCTGGTGAATAATAATGCTCTTGAAATGATATTTATTGCAATTTTGTATCTGATATTTGCTCCCAAGTTCTAGCCCCTCCCCTGGTATAAGCCCACCCCTATTTTGAAGTAAAATCTTCCTTTTAGGGAGGTGGGCTTATACCCGAGTGCTTACGGTATTAGTGATAGTTAAAACAATGTGAAATCACTAACAACAACCAGGTAGTGGTTAGCTGTGCTTTGATGTCATCCCTTGATGAAGTCAAGTTATAGTATAAATAACAGTCATGTTTAGAAGAAGATGTGTTAATGTATTATCCATGTATTTTTTTAACTATTGAAGTAAAATTGATTGGAAATATATGTGTGTGTATTCAGTACGGTAACCCAACTGAAATTGACAAACTTTTTCTTCAGTATCCTATGCGGGCTATGCTGAGTGAAAAATGTTTGAAAACAGTTCTACCACCTATATGTAGCCTATTTCATATATATAAACAGTACTAATTATCTGGGTACATTGTAGTTAAGAGAAAATGTTGCTTGATTAAGTGAAGAGTTAACTCAGATAGACACACCTTCAACCATGGGATGATTTTAATAATTCCTGCATAAAAGTCTAACATTTAAAAAACAATAACACACCTATAATTGTGAAATGAAACAGCAATGTTTTGACATATAACTTTGTTTTATTCTCCAATAAAACACTACCACCGCTGTTATTTTTTTGTAAAAAACCAGTTATAAAAAGGGAAGTCTTATAGTTTGTCGATATTAAATTATTATATTGTAACAGTTGGATTTGTTTTCAATAAAACTTGTGCCAGGAAAATATTTTGTGATGTTTTGTGTTTGTACACATGTTGCTTTGTTCATTTGTTTGTAATATCTGTAATGAAAGTGCTCCACTTTTTAACAATTGTTTTTAAATTGATATGAAATCTTTAAGGATACTTCCTTGTTATGTTTGTTGCTCAATTTTTGTGGGCCGCCAGCTATGCTGGCAGACCACTTAGCAATCGTTGTGCGTGTGTATGTTGTTTGTGGAGTGTGTGTCACAAATCACTGTTTTCAGTTTTTTTTAAATTGACCTCAATTGAAAAGTTTAACTTCATTGAACCAACCCTTCTGTCAAGGTGCACAGTGGCGTCCAGCGGGGCAGGGGCGCGAGCCCCCCCAAACGGAACCCTTGCCCCCCCGTCTGCCCCCCCAAAATGACTGGACCTTTTGTACAGTGTCTATGGAACGGACCCAAATTAGCCCCCTCAAAAAAATGTCTTGGCAACCCCTTCTGCCCCCCCAATTTGCAAAGGTCTGGTTACGCCACTGTATGTGCACAATGGGATCCGTCATATGTTGAGAAGTTCAAAGGTCATGTTGAAAGGTCAAGTCATTTGAGGTCAAGTTGAAAAATGGGCTAAAATGTAAAATTCATAAATTGAAAACTTGAAGTTCAGGGGAACCAAACTTTTGTCATAGGTGCACCATCATCCGCAGTATTTGATGAGATCAAAGGTCACGTGCCAGGGGTCAAAGGTCATGGGGCGGCCCACAGCTTATATTCTTTGATATAGCGAAGCGCGAAAGCCGAGAACCGCGAAATTATTCTAGTTAAAAGTTGGATTTTACTACTTGATTTCTGCACATTCTTATTTGCCAATTCTGTAGAGGGAGCGATTTAATTTTGTGAGTGCTTTGTTTTGCTGATTATAGGAGAGGCTTCAGTGTGAGAACAGAATTTAGACAATTGTGATTTTTATATGATCATAATCTGAAATAGACTTTAAATTGATACCAAATTTATTCCTATATAATATTTTTAATTTAAATGTGACAAATACTTGACTAGATGTTTTTCAAACTAGCATGTGAAGAAAATTAATCTTTATGATGAACACAAAGTTAATAGGATTATCAAAATTGGAAGTGTACATTATTGATTAGAGGGTCATTTTATGATCCATAGTCTTGTCAATACCCCAACCCCCACACACCCACACACACTTAAATATGTTAGCTTTTTATATCATCTCAGTTTTGAGGATAAGTATATTATGTGTGGCAAATCTTACATGTAGATTTGGTTGGTCTACTCTGGAAGAAATTCAAAATTTTGTATTTTTTATCTGTAAAGACAGATTGAACTAAGTGGCCCATGGAGCACTGCAATGCATGGTGGGTGCATGATGCAAACTTTTGCTCATGTTACATGAAATAGAATCAGCTGAAATTTTGGAAATACGCCTTTTCAAGCAGTAACATAGCTTGGAGTTTGGCACCCATATGGACAGGAATACAGATTGGTGTCCCTATAATCCTAATTCTTTACACAATTTCATGCAAAAATGTGCACAAATACTGCTGATTTGCTTAAAATCAAGTTGAATTTCAGTCTTTATATGGTCATTTAATGACTACTTATGCTAAAATAATGCATGAAAGTTTTTACTTTCGTGGCTTGGAGTGAGTGCAAAATTAATTTGGGGTACTGAATTGGACGATTTGGCATACTATCAAAGATGACATGCAGGGCACGTTCCCCTTGCCCAGCTTCCCTGTTTTCAGGATTTCTGTTGAATCTCTAAAAAGTCTACGATCACACAAAACATCTTTAAATACCAACTCAACAACATGCTCTTGAAAAGTAACTTCCATACTGTGTCAAAAAAGTGGGTAAAAAACCCAATTCACAATGACCATTTTTCAGATGGCTGCTTTAAGGCCCATAACTCAATGACATGGGCCAGGTACGGGGAAAGGAGGCCCTCTATATCATAGTTATATTTCACCATCATTTTGAGTTGATGTTTTTACAACTAGCTTATCTGTACACAAGGTGTTTTTGTACCCCAAATACACTTGTATCAAAAAAAATGAGAAAGTCTGAGAAACTTCAGGGGTATGCTCTCTGGAAAAGCAAGCTCAAGCAATGCCTCCATTTCACAATGACCATTGATTACTTAAATGCGTGGAGTAACTAGACCTTTTGCAAATGGGGGGGGGCAGAATGGGGGCCAGGCCTTTTCAGAGGGGCAAATTTGGGGCCTTCGCCATAACCTGTACAAATGGTCAGCTCATTTGGTGTGGTGCTGGTGGGAGGGCTTCGGCTTTTGAGCAGGGGGTACCCCACCGCTGTTCGCACGCCACTGCTTAAATGACGAACAAGGAAGATTTTTGCATAGCTGGCCCTTTGGTTATGGGCTTGTGATGCCTAGATAGAGCTTTTGTCAGTCATAAGCTTACAAATATGCTACATGAGGCAGCCCTTTATAATAAGACCCAATACCTATTAGCTATACTGCTGAGGATTTTGGATATAAACCGTCTTCACACCAAGCAAACTCTGGAATACAACACAATGGCCCGTCTTCAAGGATAAAGCATGACGCGCTAATTATATCATGAGCAAGTTAACTATTATGTAATAGGTTGTTGTTTAGGCAATTCCATTTAGTGTTGAAGCCCCAGAAAACAAAAATGCAAAAATGAAGTCTCTCCCCAAGAACCAGAATGCCACTCATGTTGATAATTAGTATAGTGCACATCCTTTCAAAGCAGCATTGTGGTTCTTGAGGGGGAAAGCGTTCATATTTGGAAATTTCAATTACCCATTGAAGCCTGTATTATAATTTTATTATACAGGTGCTTCTGTAGGAAAGTATTATGTATCAGTCCTACATATCAACTTCAGTGTTCCTAATCATTGTGTGTGTGTGTGTGTGTGTACCCCTTGTGAAACACTATTTTTAAAAACCTTTTAAATGAATACTAATTGATAATTTTGAGATTTAGAAGGTTGAAATGTGATTCTTACACACAGGAAGTCAGGAGCAGTGCCAGGGGGGCTACCCCTGAGAATTTCAAAATTCAGGAAAAACAGGGGTTTTAAGCAATAAATTGTGTAAAAATTAGGGATTTTTAACCTATATGAGTTAATTTTTGTAATGTCCCCCCCCCCCCATGATGTTTCGCCCTCCTATGAATTTACCCTGGTGCAGCCCCTGTAGGAGGTTGATGTTCTACATCAAAGCCAATGAATGGTTGACTTTAAGTGGTTTCCTTGTTTAAATATTTGTTAGAATTCAATAAAAACATCCATATGTCCGATTTGTGCTGGTGCTAAAATTCATAATTGATGTGCACTATTCTGATAGGTATTAAAAATGATATTAAACTAAAATATGCTTATTTTCTGTGTGAAATGATTAAATTTTTGGACCATCCCATTCTACAAAATAAGATTGATTTCCCAAACACCCAAGTTTAAAAAAGTGAATAGGAGCATTGAAGTCCTGTGTTTTTATATCAGTGTTGCTCTTGGTTCCTTAAAAGGTAGGTGCCCAATCATGGTTCAATTGTGCATATGATGTCAACTCCCCCACATGCAAGCACACCACAAAAAACATCTGATTGCAAAGTGTTAGTTAAATTGGTCCAGCTGTTGGATATTAGAAACATAACTGTGTACTCACTAAATAAGCGAAATCGGCATTACAGATTTATGATGCATTCTGGGAAGGTTTTGCCACTTTTTAGGACTCCTGACCTTTGACAAATCAAGATTATGGTTTTAATAATTATGTTTTTATAACTATTCCAGCAATATAGCCAATAAAAATTATGCCATAAATTATTTGGATAAAGTATAACATGTTTTCTATTTTTAAAGGGATTAGCAGCGATAATGCGAGAGAATAAAAAAAATGTGGAAATGCATTTTTTAAACTTATAAATCAGGGATAAGTGTGTACAATTCCATATAACTGCTTTAATGTTGAAACAAACCACCAAATACTGAAAAATGGAAGTATTTGAGGAAATTTGTAATACCGTCTCCCGCAAATAGTCATACAGTGACAGCATCTCAAAATCTGCACTAAACAGCTGATTGTGGTTTACACCAGTATAAAATAAACAAAGATCAATTTAATGCTTGTGTTTGAGGTCAAACTGCATTGATCATGGTGTACAATATCACGCTGAAAATCTGTGATATTCACCGGGAAAGGCTTTTTTGATCTCAAGTCGGAATTTTGATACGCACGTATAGAAATTACAGAATCAGATAAAAAGTACTGCCTTGTCTTTAATACACGAAATTCAAGCCAACCACTTGCAGGTTATGTTCGCATATCTATGCCAGTAACAAAAATATAAAAATCTGAATTTTGATGATTTTTTCGATGTTTCGGATTAGCAAATCGCTGCTAACCCCTTTAAATATCAAATAATAGACTTAGAACTAATTTTTGAAATTACCAAAAGA
The DNA here is from genome assembly GCA_023653785.1 of Ophioderma brevispina. Classification (NCBI taxonomy): domain Eukaryota; kingdom Metazoa; phylum Echinodermata; class Ophiuroidea; order Amphilepidida; family Ophiodermatidae; genus Ophioderma; species Ophioderma brevispina. The sequence continues at coordinate 45,217 of JAMKCH010016178.1, forward strand.
CAATTTTCCTGAAATATTGACAAGGTCAAAGGTCAGGAGTCCTAAAAATATTACCAGAAGTTAAGTTACAATGCCGATTTGGCTTATTGGCCATCGGACTCTGTGTGCATGAGCTAGTGTGGTCAACCACATTTGGGAATCTTTTTGTTCTTAACATCAAAAGGAAACATTTCCTTAAAGGTACTACTATCAGTGGTTTGCTAAATCAGAAAAGCGGAAAAATCATCAAAAATCAGATTTTTGCATGTCTGTGACAAGTACAGGGATCCCTACATAGCCTGCAAGTGATAGGACCAAGGACAAAATCAAATATTTTTAGTCATTACTGTCTGTATGGACACTTACTGCAACACATAATTGAATGGAGATTCATATCTGTGAACAATGCTGTTTTCTTCCTTTTCTGTCAATTTTTCAGTTGGAAGTCCTGCAGCCTTATCCTTCACTTTTAAGCTATTCCTTCCAATTTCAAAATTTCACTGTTTCGAGTGGATCACTGATGTCTTTTAAGTTTCACCAGGGTAATGAGAAAAATACAAACAGTCTTCTGATACTAAAATCACAATTATGTTGCAGTTAAGTGGGGGAAGAGGGTTGATGATGGGTCATTTACCTTTAAAAAAAAGGCAATCAAAGAGGCAGAAGGAGTTAGCAAAGCATTTGTAACACATCTGGAGTACAAAAGGTTTTCAGTGATTAAATCTGTAGACAGCCTGACAGGGACCCCTGAAATGTGATTTTAAGTGCTGTAAATGGTGTCTTAAAGACACTATCAGTGATTCACCCAAAAGAGTGAAAATATTTGAAATTTGCAGGAATAGCTTTAAGGCTGACTCAGAGATTTCCAGAGGAGGGCGCCCTCAATTTTCAAACAAATCATGCTTTTTGCATGTACACAATGCCTGTCCATATACTAATCACTGTGTGAAATAGCTAAGCTCAAATCAAAGTCCTTCACATAGAAAATCACAACTTTGTTATAAAATTCTGGATCCAGAAATTTTGTTATACACAGTATCCTATGGCACTGTTATACTGCACATAAATGTTTACTGCATCAAAACGAAAAATCCAATTCATCTCAAATTTTGGAATTGAGCATTTTAGGTGACTATCTTTAATTCTTGTTGACTATTTTTAATTAATACATGAAAAAGTTATATTTCAAAATCTCTGAGTCAGACTTTAAAGCAATAATAGCACATTTTTTTGAAGAGCGCCCCCAATTTTCAAATATTTTGAGATTTTTACACGGTTGCAATGGTAACTGGCTAGTAAACCATACCTGTGAATGGTTAAGCTTGAAAATGTCTGTGTCACAAACGAAGGAATTTTGTAATTAGAATAATTAATATCGGAGATCTCCGATAATAATTCAACGGCTGCTGGAAATGGCCTTCCAATGTGAAATAGCCGGGAATAGCGCCCATGTACGTGTCTATGCTCATCCATTAGTTGTTTTGATTGGTCAAGGCCCAGTAAGTTAGAGGTTATTTTCTTGAGGTGGCACTATTTCATCATGGACAGACAAAAACGTAGCATTTCCAGCTCTGCCGTTAAGTCCAATCTGGGATCCCAATTCTAATTACAAAATCGCTTATTTTATGATAAATACACATTTTTTAGCATTCTCGTTGGCAGGTATAGTTTTCTAGACAATTACCAACATAACTGTGCAAAAATATCAAATTTTGAAAATTGGCGGTGCTCTTCAAAAAATGTGCCATTATTGCTTTAAAGAGACATGAGATTTCCAGAAAGAAGCGCCCCCAATTTTTCTCAAACCCTGGTTTTTTACATATTTAGAATGCATATCAATGTATTAGATCACTCCTGAAGTGAATAAGCCGCCGAATACGCCGTCTTTATGTAATAAGATGATTTAGTACTTTCTGTCGTGCACGACAAAGTCAAAGCATTGTTTTCTATGGGGAACGATTACGATAGCAGGCAAGTTCAAAACAAGGTTTGCAGTTTTCTTTTGCACCTGTTTGTCCAATAAACCTTGGAAACGTTCTCTGTAGGTGGTCTACAACCGATCCAGGAAATTTGAGAGAAAAAAATATCATCCTGTCACTTTAAAGGTGAAAGCTGGACAGGATAAGGCTTAGTTTATTTTCCAATAAAAAATGACCAAAAAAAGGAAGAAAACCGAATTCAAAGGTATTGAATCCCATTCAATTAGTGTGTGTAGTAAGTGTCGTACAGACAGTAATTTACTTAAATATTTGATTTTGTCTTATTAGGTTGGATTTGGTCCTATTTTTTATTTTTGATTTAGCAAATCACTGATAGTGCTTTAAGGAGGGAGGTCTAGACAAAGATTACACAGAGGTAGCGCTTTCTAAATTGATCCATCGTTGAAAGCTATATCACCATGATGTCTAACCATAAGGATTCCAAAAAAGGTAACGTTTAGTTTGTACTATTCGGCGATAAAGTTTAGAGACAAGACCACAGATTCGTACAGCTGGTTTCAAGCATTCAAAAGTGATAATACTACAATGACCATTAAATTACGAAATATGGTAATTACACTCTCACAGATAGCTCCGATATGATTGGACATACTCATGGTCGAATTATGAAACATCAACCCCAAGGTGTCTACACCACCCAAAGATGCGCGTAACATAGGTATCACCAGAGGCTACCCGATGGAGGCAGATTTTTCAAAACACAGGGTGCGGCAACCAAAGATTATAAATCTGGTCTTTTCTTGATTCAACTGTCCAGATATACAGCTGTGAAAGTTTTTGAAGAGCATACTCACAATCACTTGGAATCTTTGGATTAAACTCACAGAAAAGCTGGATCATTAGCATACAAGCGAAAGTTAACATCACGATCCAAAAATGTCAATGGACTGGATGAGTATACCTTTATGAAAACCTTGCTGCCTACAATGGAGCACTGAGGAACAGAGTAGTTGAACAATATGTGTTTGGCCCATTTAATGGTAACCATCACCGGGGGTAACTTCTGTCAGTGAGATATGAGTAAACCAGCCAGGAGTAGTGTCTGTGATACCAAAAAAGGTTTATTTCAAGCCTTTTAATCCTTATGCTTATGCTTTTAATTTTAAGCCTTATGCTTATGCTATGCTTTTAATTTTAATCCTTAGCTACAACCTAATTCCATTACTTCAAGAGTACAGCTTATACAAGTAGAAATACAAATGGCTGTTTAAAATTGAAAGACCAAAATGTCGAAACAGGTCGAGATCAGCGTAAATGTGGTCAGTGGTCTTCAAAAGACCTACCAATTGGTATTGAGTTGACCAATAGTCGCATGTATTTTCAATTATAAAATGTGACTTGAATAAAAAATCTACAATAGCAAAATTGGTGGCAAAACGAGTGCCAAGCTCTGAAAAAAAACACTCAAGAAATGCTGTAAACAGGGCTGCAACATGAACGATTTGCAAAGGGTAAACACACTCAAAGCGAATGAAAAAGTGATGGAAAATAACCCATAGGACCATATTTGAGCCTGTTAAAATGAATCTGTATTCTCCAAGGTCCTAGACTATCATTTTGAGGAGCAAAAATTGAATGAATTGAAAAAAACTTAGGTTGAAATTTTGACTTTGTCACCAGATTTCCTTGTTAATACTAATAATAGCAGAGGATTTATATAGCGCCTTGTGCTATTGGCCTCTAAGCGGTTTTACAAATGGCCGCTGATCACGGTGGCCCAACCATACCATAAAAACCATTTAGCATCATTTATAGGGATACAGCAGATCAGGATCCGCGCTTTCCTTATCAGCAACCATACATCGAGATAACCACCGCCAGGCAGGACCAGCTTCCCAAATATCGCATGGGTAAATCGAGACACCCCAGAGGTTATTCTTGTCCAGGGAAATTACACGATAGCCGAAATCTACAGGCCTCGAACGATATGCCTATATCGGATGAGCACAATACACTCGGAGTCGCGCTCTAACGAGTGCGCTATGTTTTGTCCGCTGGGACAATGGGGTTGAGAGAAGGACCAGACAGATTATTTTCAACCCACCCTCAAAGTAAAGACTACTTTTGTTGACATTGAGCAAATTTATGACATGGCCACATACCTACTCTAAAATTAATGATACAATTATGTGGATATTCATAATTGCATTTTCTTCCTTCTTTCAGGAGGCGAGAGTGGTACAGTTCGCCAATATCACTACCGTAATTGGCAAAGTGGCTCTGTACCAAATAAATACGCTCTATACTACAGTTTGTCCCGTCAGGATGTCAGTGTCCTCGGCCGATCTGCTTGACCTAGTATGCTAGTCCATGCAGGTTAATATACGGTACTGACAGAGTATAGTTGTTAGTTTTTTGATATAAAATGCTCAGAATTCAGGGGTGGGGACTTTACTCGGGCAGTGCCCCAAAAGGCATAGGTATTGTTAACAAAATAAAGATTGAGACATTTTCGTGTTAAAAAATCAAACCTGTAAGAAAAAAACAGTATGCCCTAAAGAGAAAACATTTTGGAATTCACAAATTTCATTTTAGGAAAAATATTATATCCTATCAAAAATAGTTTTCCCCCATAGGAAAAAACATTTTTTGCTGCCGACACAGGGCCATCTGCGGCAGTCAAAGTTTACAGTGAGATGCAATCATGTACACTCACTGTTTTGGGAATTTCCCCAAAACTTAGGGGGTTGGGGTTTGCTCAAGTATGGGACTATACTCATCAGTACTGTAAAATGGTTAAGTCATGTTGTAATTGAGTTATAAATGGTATTGCATTCTACAGGGTGAGTCAATAGAAACCCCTACATTCAGAATCAAAATAATTAAAATAGTTAAGAATTATTTTTGATTCAATGTTTGCTGGTTATAAAGAGCGATAAACAGGCTTTCAGAAAAAGTTTCTTTGATGTCATTTGACTTGGAGAAAGAAGTATGCCTATTTTGTGAGAGACGTTATAAAAATCATGTTGTCCGATTTTGAGCCAAAAAGATTCATCGTTTACATAGAGTAACATGGGCTTCAGCAGGAATTTAAAGTAACAACACTTAACAACAAGTATGTTAAAAAACAATAAGAAGGTGGGAGGGAGAGAATTGAGGATGTATAAAATAATTTCCAGGAGATTACAAAAGAAAATGCTGAGTAAAAAATTTCAATTCCCAAATAAGGTGGTCAAGATAGCTGGTGTAAGACCACAGTTTAATTTGGTTCAGCAAGATTTCTTGGTTTTAACCTACAACAGAAAACTTGGGAGCCAAAGTGAAATATAGGTTTGTATTCCGCTTGAAAAACAGTGCGATATTTAATTTTAAGTTTTTAATCCAAGTATTTACAGAAACTTCAGCTTTGTTCTTCTCGCAATTAAGGGAAGTTGAGTATACTGTATTTTTTGAAATACTACCTTAGAGAGTAACAAAAATTCTGAGCCAGTTTCATTTATGTTATGAACTGAGACATTGATTGGAAGATGATTCAAAATAACTGACCCTTATGATGGAATAATGTACAGTTAAATTTGATGAAGAATTTTTACTTATATTTGTTACAAAATAGACCGTTATTCAACAACTGATATGTTTTGTTGAGAAGAAGAAAGAAACCGATTACCATCTGAAATTGCATGTGTGAATTGCCTTGCTATAATATGTATGGTATACGTCGGTTGTCAGTCTCTACCCATTATATGGCTAAAATCGGCCCCCAAACAGAATCTTTAGGTCTCTCCGCAAATTGACATAGTTTATGAACCCAAAGTCCGAAAGACACCAAATTAAAATTTCTGATAGCCTGTTTATCCTGTAAACAAAACCAAAGCAAAAATTCAAACAAAAATAACGTTTCCTTTGAAGAAAAAAATCTTTCATGATGTAGGGTTTTTATTGACTCACAATGTATTTGATTGGTCATTTACTCTGTACAGGCTAATGTCAAGTCCCCGTTATATTGCAGTGGTGGAGTAGGTAGGACTGGTACCTTTTGGCTTAGATATTTTGCGCAGCAGCTAGGCCAGTGGTGCAAAATAAACTCATTGCCATATACGGTTGGCGTGGTGTGGTCGCCCAAGTGAGAAAACAACGAACGCCGTTGGTCCACTATCCGGTAAGAAGTTATTTTTTGTGAGTGCTGTGTGTGTATGTTGAGAGGAGAGTGAGTGTATAGATATGGGCGTTGTAATGTGTTTGTTTTTGTTTGTGTGTGTGTGTGAAGGGTGTGCATGTCTATGCATGTGGATGCAGCACTGACATTTCAATCCATTTTGTTTGAGAGCTAAAATCATGATTTCGTAAACCCAATAGAGTAATTGTTATATTAATATTGGGGACAAAATGCGGAATATTTTCGCTCATAACATGCAATCAGAACATTTTTTGCCCAACGATTTCGCAGGGTAAGTAAATGAGAAAAATAAATGCGTTCTTGAGACACCAATATTTTGACCACTTCGGTACAATCTTGGGGGCTAGGGACAAGGCTATACGATTCAGGCCCAAGGGACCCTTCAATAAAAGGGTGGTTTTATTATGAAGAGTGTTATTGCTGTTACCCAATCATAGATAATTTATAAATTAGTTACGTATTTTAAGTATATTTGTTGGGAGAAGGGCATTATGATCGGCCATGGACCTTCAATAGAAGGGGTGGTTTTATATATGAATATGTTTTGCAGTTACCCCAAATAATAATAATAATCTTATGATTAGATTAGTTACGATTATTAAGTATATTTTTAGGGACAAGGCTATTACGATCGGGCCATGGACATTCAATTGAAAGGGTGGTTTTATATATTGAATATGTGTTATTGCATGTTACCCAATCATATAATAATCTTAGATTAGATTAGTTACGATTATTAAGTATATTTTTATTCCATCTTTTACAGGTACAATACAAGTTTGTGTCATGCATGAAGCTGTACAATTTGCCTTACAGCAGCAATCTACCAGGACCCACCTGATGGGAACCAGCAGTAACTGGGCCTTTGGAACTAGAGATAGTATGCAGGACCTATGGCATGTAAGTTAGTTAATAGCTGCTCTTTGCAGGGGCGAAACAGACTGAGCTTGGGGAATGATTTAAGTGAGAACGTCTTGCCGCGAAGGCCTACATGGGTGGGGTCCGGGGGCAGAGCCCCCGGAAGCTCCTGGGTTTTGCCACTTAAAATAAAAGGAGGTTAAGAAACAAATGTTCACAATAAATTCTTTTGAAGTGTCTTTAAATCCCTTTATTCCCGTTTCTCTCCCCCCCCACTGTCTCTTTTCATGTTTGATCAACCTTACTATCTTGTCCCTGTAGCTCCCTTTTCCCTTATCTTTCTCTCCATCATTCAAATGGTATTCGATATCCTTTACTGTTTACCTTATTAGGGTCAACTTGCCTTATATTGATACCTCCGCCCCGACGGAGTATGGACCACATTTTTTCGCTTCCCATCCCATTTAGTGTACGGGTGAGCAGTTCTGCCCCTGCTGGTTACGCCACTGGCTCTTTGGTTATTAGAGAAATATGAGCAAACTCACATAAAATACTGACTCATATTGAAACCAAAAAACACTTGTTTCAAAAGGTAATTTTCTGCTAGTACAGTCAAATGAGCCCTAAAAACAGGCGCGATAGGATCAGGGATGGGGGCGGAGGGGGTGCGCGCGCCCCGGTTTAATTCTGCAAATTCTTGCAAAAATCAGCCCATGGGAGCTATTTTGGACCAGTGACAGGGCCTTTCAGCCCCCCGGTCATTTTGACACATTTCAACTCCGGATCCGCCCCATTGCTAAAGGTATATTCTTGCATCTAGCTTTTGAGCGAGGGGTCAGGGTTAGTGAAGTGGGTCTTCCGGCACTTCGCACCACTGTGTTCCCAGGTTCGAACCTCAGTCCAACATGCGATTTCGTGTGCGTTTGATTGCCAGTCCATAATCAGCCTCGCATGTTTTCTCTGGGTACTATAAATGAAATGGTTATGATGGAAGCCATCTCAAAAGCACTGACGTATGTGTTATAACCTATACAGAATCTACTAGGGTTGAAAGGGTTAAGATGGAAGCCATCTCAAAAGCCACTGACCTATGTGCTATAACCTATGCAGAATCTACCAGGGTTCAGTAGCGTAACAGGCGGGGTTGCGGGGGGGGGGCTTATGTTGCCATCCTAGAGAGCTTTGACCAGGAAGAAAAAACTTAGAAATCATCAGTGATCTGGGAAGTTTTCAACTCCAACCAGGAAAATCTGCCTCAAAACTGCCTTCAACTGGGAAAATCTGCTTCAAAACCAGGAAATTTCCCCCTCTGACCCCTGTTACGCCCCTGCCAGGGTTGAAAGGCTAACCTTCCCCTATTAACAAAGTGGGGGAGGGTTTATGAAAACTAAGCCTTTCATTGTGTTTACCAATGTTGAACACATTCTCTTTGCATGGTTATTTTTTCAGACAGCAACAGTGGCATGGAGGATGACGAGATGTACTTTTGAGTTGGCGGCATAATCGGCTACACCAAAAACAAAATTACCTGCAAGATTGCTAAATTTATTTAAAGTAATGAGTTACCATATTCTGCAGAAAGTTCTTTCCAATATGCAATCGTTACCAAGTAGGTTTTCATGTATGCTTTTGAAGTTAATTTTAAATGATAGGTTTGTGGCTAAACAAACCGTTATAAATTTGATATCAGGATTACTCTAAATTAAATTGTTCTAACAAGTTGCCTGAATTTAAAATAAGCTGTGATTTTTGAGGCATTTTGGTTTATAAAAAACAAATCCAACAAATTGGTTAGACAAAGAATCAGCTATTAAATACACTAATGCTATTTACAGTGAAGGCAATGACAATATAAACTTGACAATGAATCAGATATTCACAATGGTACTAAGACAGTAAGTTAGGATAATATTAATTGAGTCATGTATAAGTTTTACATTTTGGTGTATGCTTTTATGTTTTGGTCATATCCTCAACCTGCAAAAGTATATTTGTAAAACAAATTTAAGTAGGATTATATTCATATTTGAAAAGGTGAGTTTATATCAATGGTTCAATATTATTGTGGTGGTGGTTGTGGTGAATAGTTTTGTACAAAAAACAGTAAAGATTATATTTTTTTGGTGATTTTGAAACAGTACTTTGAACAAAAAAAAAACAGTAAAGATTATATTTTTTTGTGATTTGAAACAGTACTTTGAAATTAAGAAGATGAAATATAATGTATTTAGTCATCATTCTTGAAACAAATTGCAGATAATCTATTTTTTTAAATGTGCTGTAAATGTGAGCCTTGAGCTCTATAAAAATTGTCAACTTAAAGGTGCAACAAGAGATTTTGAGGCACCCAAATATTGTGTCATACTAGTAATTTGATATAGATTAGACACTCAATAGATTTCTTACATTGTATTATGCTACAGAAACGTCTTAAACAAGAGAAAAAAGTGATTTTGATTTGCTTATAATTCGATGTAAAACATAGGCTGAATTTCGTATTTGCTCCTATACAAAATTAGAAATTGCAAAATGTTTGTACCAAAGAAACATTTTTCAGCTTAATCCTTTCAGATGGGGATATTTTTTATGGAAAGCTTTATATTACATCAGGGAAAAAATCAGTACTTTCGATTTTTTTAGGGACACATGATATGTGAAATCTCTCGTTGCACATTTAAGTGGTATTTAGAGAATAAAGGTATTGTTTTTACTGCCTAAAAAGCACTAAAGGTATTGTTTAGCTATCATCTTGTACATGTTATATCACATGTTATATGGCTAAACAATGGACATAATTACATTGTACCTTTAACATTTACTCTGTATCATGTGTTTATATACTTTCATTCTCATTCTTAAATATTTTTATCCAAATAAGAAGAACATATATTTAAAATCGGTTGTAAACTTGTGAATCAAATGACCCCGTAGTTACTCTGCACTTTGATTGATTTGAGCAGTGCGATGATTATCGCATTGACATCCATGCACTGCAGCAGTTGAAAACTATGTTATATCATCTCATTTAGGATGGCTAGGAACAAATGAAATTGTAGGAGCTCTCTTAATTGTTTAAGAATAATGATTATAAGTGTACACTGCACCATTTCATCAGGAGAAATACCAAGTTATATAGTGTTTACTATTCAATGAATATATAGACGGCAATATTTGTTTATAAAGTGATATCACAAGTTTTGTACCATGCGATATACAAATATTGAATGCCTAAGATGATAGTAAAAATATGAGGTCAAATTTTGACTTGTCCATTTTACAAGGTGAAACTGAATGAAATTGAACAAATTATATACTTTTACTATTGCATTATAGGTAGTCAATATCTGTTTTATTTCATGGTATCAACTGGGTTCTTTCCATGTCATGTAATGGTAGAAACCCAATCTCATAGCTCTAATCACTGTAATTGTGATATATTACATATTCAAAGATACTGCTAATATTTCCATTTTAATCACCAACAATATTTCCATTTTCTATTACATTTATTTAAAAGACAAAATTGTACAAACATAAACCAACCCATACCAGCTGTATCAACTGCATAACTGTATAAACACATACGCTTAAAGGTGCAACGAGAGATTTTGAGGCACCCAAATATTGTGTCATAATAGTCATTTCATATAGATTAGACACTCAATAGATTTCGTACTTTGTATTTGGCTACAGAAATGTCTTAAAAGAGAGAAAACAAGTGATTTTGGTTTGCTTAAATATTTCAATACAAAACATAGGCTGAATTTCGTATTTGCTCCTATACGAAATTAGAAATTTCACAATTTTTGTACGTTTAAAATGTCATCATTTAATGCAGAGCTGACAACAAATCTAAACTTTGCTCAATGAATGAAAATGGATGCTATTTCATGTTTTAAAAATATGTTGTGATATGAACAAACATAAAATATCCTCTTTTGAGTTTGGTTTTGTTTTGATTACTCACTCTGTATGATACAGTCAATAGAAAAGCAGAGAACATTCACAAACATGTAACTGTCCAATGTATTGTTGTTAATATAGGTATTGGTGTTGTTAAAATGTAAGCTTTGGTTTGAATAAAATTTGGCTGAGGGAAATCTTGTCTTTCATCAAATTGTGTGTCTGATTGTAACATTAATGGTGTGGAACAAAGAACAGAAACTTCAGTAATCATGCCTACTTCTCCAGGATCATTTATATGCAAGCTTTACAAAGATTATTATTTGTTACATAGAGGCTCGGAGAAACTGACGAGCATTGAATTAAATGAAGACGAAAAATACACGGTCTCGAACCCATGCAGTCCTCTCACTTACTAGGCTTGAGAATTACAACTGGACCACAGAGGACTGTGTTTATGTGGATACCAGAGAAACAAGCGCTAATGTATTTGTCTCTATTTCAGAGTTTCAAGTGGCCATAATCATATTATACATTTTAGGCCCGCCCCTTCTAAAATGTGATTCAGATTGAAAAATTAGTTCACACTTGACTCCAAATTTTGCTATATACTAACAATTTATCTTCATTAACGTTATGCAAGATAACATTTTTTTCCAATGTCACATTCTGAACAAATCGCATCTGTACCCAAAATGATCTTTAAAGCAATAACCGCACATTTTTTGAAGAGCACCCCCAATTTTCAAAATTGATATTTTTGCACAGTTATGTTGGTAATAGTCTAGGAAACTACACCTAGGAACGAGAATGCTCAAAAATGCGTATTTAAAAAAAAAAAAAAAAAAAAAAAAAAAAAAAAAAAAAAAAAAAAAAAAAAAAAAAAAAAAAAAAAAAAAAAAAAAAAAAAAAAAAAAAAAAAAAAAAAAAAAAAAAAAAAAAAAAAAAAAAAAAAAAAAAAAAAAAAAAAAAAAAAAAAAAAAAAAAAAAAAAAAAAAAAAAAAAAAAAAACCCAGACTGTACTTAAAGACAGCTGCAAATGCTAAGTTTATGTCCCTCCATGATGAAATAAGAAAATAACCTATTACTTGACTTGCCTGAACCAATGAAACAATTAATGGATGAGCGTAGATACGTACATGACGCTATTTCCCGGCTATTTCATATTGGAAGGCCGTTTCCAGCAGCCGTTGAATTATTATCGGAGATCTCCGATATTAATTCTAATTCTATTCTAATTACAAAATTCCTTCATTTGCGATACATAGACATTTTCAAGCTTAACCATTCACAGGTGTAGTTTACTAGCCAGTTACCAATGCAACCGTGTAAAAATCTCAACATTTTTGAAAAATTGGGGGCGCTCTTCAAAAAAATGTGCTAATATTGCTCTAAGTTTCCTCCCAATTTGCTGATGTTACAGAAGCTATATGGTATCGATGTTACGTATGTGCACATACAAATTACTCCATAAAACAGTATAGCCGGGAGCGGGCTGACGTCACATCGCGGTGAAAACAAAGGGGAAAGCCCAGGGAATCCCCGAATCGCGGTGAAAACAAACTGCGCAAATTGCTTCTTTAAGTTCACTGCACATCGTATGACACTATGCGTGCATCGCGCATCGAATTACGCACGTTGTTGCCATGCCGTTGCCAAGCAGATTTTACTGAACTCCCGGATGTCCGCTCCCGGCTATTGCAAACAGCAGGAATAATATACTAGCAGGTGCCAACTAACTTACCAAAATTAGTCACCAACTTAATGGTATCTGATGACTTGGAATTTCAATCACTTTCACTTTTTATTAAAAGCATTATTGACACTTTAATCTGATGACATTTTTTTTCCTCAATGAAATCAAAGTGAACAAAGGGAATAATAGATCTGCTTGAAATAATGTGTCCCAAAGTAGCTGATTAATTAAAATGGATGGCATTTTTTGCAAGCAGAGGTTGGCCGCTGGAGAGATAAACGTGGCCATTTTAGCACACCCCAATAGGCCAAATTTGATTTTCACAGCAAGGTCATGAGACCTGACTGAGTGCTTAAGGTCAACTGAGAGCAGCACAGGTAGAAGCTGGCTGAAGAGATCTGGTGCTGTCCATAAAACATGCAATGGAAAAGAATGGCAATTCCAACTGCCCTGCGATGACCCAATGGTTGGATGTGAAGAGGTGAGCAATGATGGAAATGGCATGTCTCTGGATTGCATCCACATGATGCTGAGCAAGCTTGCATATTCCATGTTGGATCGAACCATGGATTTATATCCCTAACCTCCCTTAAACCTTCAAAACCCACCTGACCAAAAAAATCATGGAGTAGACCCCTGCTTTGGGTTAGTGGGAAATTGCTCCTAGATCTGACAACAAATATACCGCTACCTGACTTTTTGGGTTTTGGGGCGATTTTGGTCAGATTTTCCCCTAGGCACGTTTGGGATATATAACAGCCCTTTGTGTTGTCTCAAGATATGGTGCAGCTCGACAGAGCAATCGTAGTCACTGACTGGCAGTTTTAACCATTTTGGTAATCACAGGAGACCAAGACAGGTCCTAACTGATGGAGATGCGAAGTATATCAACACTGTCAACGTCTTCCAGAGCTGTTCCAAATAAGTGGAGACTTGCACAGAAGGTTGCAGCATCTTTCTTGTCTGTTTGATATTGTTAGTTTCACACTTGGCAGCACCAAATGGTACATTCCATAAAGTTGCCCAAGACTCGATTTCCTGCAAATCATTGTTGAGAGAGACCGCAGCTGCGATTCTGTCCTCTTTTATGAGTGAGACATCGTCTGCATGGTGGAGGATAGATGGATTCAGGATTCTTTTTGTGATGTCGTCAATAAATATAATAAAAAGAGGAGGGCCAAGGATTGAACCTTGTGGTATACCTGCTTGCTGGATGCCCTCCCATTTAGGATTACTCTGAGGAAGCAGTCGCACAGGTAGTCCTGCAGCCAATTCAGTATTAACTTATCCGAGAATCCTAAGGTAGAAAGCTTGGCAAGGAGACCAGGATGCCATTATACTCCATCGAATGCTTTGCTGATATCGAGACAGACAATTCTTGCTTCCACATTAGAATACATAGGTCAGGGTATCAGATGCAGAATGGCCAGACCTAAAGCTGAATTATTTCTTTTTTTTTTCTTTTAAGCAAACTGCCTTTATTAAATAATCAATTGATCAAAGACATAACAATACATAACATTATAGGTATTTCTCTGGTGGACAGATTAAAAAAACATGATTATAATTGGTATACATATGCGACCCACCTTCACAAACCCAGGAACAAGTCACAGTGACTCATCCTTCACTTGACCAGAGTCAGTCAGAAATATCAAAATCCCCAATTCATACATCCACAACATCAAAAGTATGACTTTAGTTGCCTCCACATGGACCAATCCCACCAGCCAAGTGAAGGATTTTAAGTCTGACAAAAATGTTGCATCCCACCACATGACACTTTTGAGGTGTTCTTTACTTTTAAGCACCTGCAGACAAAAGACCGGAATGCTGACAGTCACCTGTGCCTGTGCTTTATGTACACAGCTATTGACCACTTGGTGGGGTGAATGGGTGATTTTGATAGCACGGCATAACAACTAAGGTCTTTGAACCTACTGATAATTTCTTATGTGAATTAACGGTATGTTTGCAGCTGCGACTAGCTCCCGGGCCTGCAAAAAGTGGGTCGCATATTATTATTATGAATTGTTTCTTTGATATCAATGAATATGTATCAAGATGGTGCCACATTGTTTAGTAGATCAGTCGCTCCATTACCTTGGATATTATACATGTATAGACAGCAAGGAGGTCAGGGGGAACGGGTTGGCGCAGCGTATCTTCCCTCGCCTTTCACCACTGAGGTCTCGGGTTCGATCCCCGGCAGGGACTCGTTCTCAGTGGCTTTCTGTGAATTTGGTTTCTCGATCCATACTCGTTCCCGCATGTTTTCTCCCGGGGTACGCCGGTTTCCCTCCTCTTCTAAAATCGAGCTTCTTCTTGGCAAAATCTGTTCTGGTATTATGGTTTCTCTGATGTGCTGAGCGCCTTTCATGGCTGCCGCACAGCGCCTTGAGCACGTTCACGTGGATATGTCGCGTGTTAAAAATATTTACATGTATTATTATTATTATTTAAGAACTGGGATTTTGGACTTGCCTCCTTTACCCATTAGGCGATGAGCTGTCCACCACCTTGACTTGGATCCAGTCTGGAGCTGTCATTTTATCTTTGACTCTGATCTTGTGAGTGGATGCTTTCCTAGAAACAGATGTGTACTCGTTTCTAGCCTTATTGTAATTTAAGCAAGCTTCTGGAGTTCCAAGAGATTTCTACCGTCTCCAAGCGCTGTCGTTTTTCTTTAGAGCCTTGTTGCTTGGAGTCCTTTTATTATAAATTGTTCTGTTTACCTAAAGGGTGCTGATTTGGTCTTAATCATTTCAGTGAGGACTAATGTATTTTTACAGCAAGGCAAACATATCAATTTTGAAAATCTTGAGATACTATTTTTAAAAAGGTTGCCAGTAGTGTCTCTTTACACAATCTCTATGGAAAGTAGAAATATAGAGGGTGGGCGCTTTATTAATATACAAATCATGAGCCATTGTATATGGACCAAGGATTCCTCGCCAAGTATTTAGAGATTTTGGGCACAAGAAGGGGGGGGAAAATAATAATAGCACTTGGATGAACCTACTTATCGACGTTGTCAAATTGTGTTGCCATTTGCTTAAAATTGTCAAAATAATAACAAAGAGACGATTGTATAGGTCAAAACAACTGTGTGACCTTTGTGCCCCATTCACAAACCGGAGGACAGAGACACACAGGCGTTCGAGGGACAACCACTGTATTTTTACGCATGTTTTGCTATTTTGTAAAGACAAAAGACTGATTCAAAGTTTTGAGCTACATATTCACAGTTTGGATATTAGAAGCAAAAATGTGTAATCATGACCATTCACAAAGTTGATGTGGGGTGGGTCAGTAGGTTGTTGTGTTGTCAAAGAGGTTCAAATGTTATTTAAAGGTCATTTGTGGTCAGTGTTCAAAAATGCTTTTGTGCATTAGAAATATATAGGCATTCTAAAATTGCTCAGCATAATAAGGGGCGATGGAGGTGTGCAATGCTTTCCCCAACATCACATTTACTCTAGAGCAGGGCCGTATTTAGGAATTCGTTTACCCCCAATACAGAACAGGGTTTGACCCTTTGGGTAGTTAGTATGGACCTCTACATCAATGCTAGTTATGTAGTACTCTAAAATGTGGTATAACTTTTTCAAAAGGGGCCATTTAAGTGTACACAGGGGTCAAACTTTACAATGCCCCTCCACTCATGTGACATGTATGCATATTATCCATCTACTCATAAGAGATTCCAAAAATGTATAGTTTGTACACCTACGACCATTGGTTTTGGAGTTAAAGGGTTTAAAAAGGCTAAAAATGGTAAAAAAGGTCAATCTCAATTTGTACAGGGGTCAACATGAAAAGGTAATCTGATTTTCTATTTTAAATCCTTGCCATTATGCTGAGGTAAGAGGACTCCCAAAAGTATAGTTTTGATTATATAAATGTTATTTACGGATGATCAGGGTCAAAGAAGGTCAATACCCCCCCCCCCCAGTGGATTATGTTGCCTATCCTCTGACCTATTTGTCGCAAACATGATAACTGTACACTGCAGATGGTACAAACTATTCCTTATTTTGACGCCATTAAGCTAGGGATGAACAACTTCATCATTTTCAACAAAATTGGAGGCACAACTTCTGATTTTGACCCCTGTACAAATAGAAATTGACATTTTTACCATTTTAGGCATTTTACCCTTAACTCCAAAACCTTTGGTCACAGATGGTACCAAACTATACATTTTGGCATCCTTATGACTAGCGGACAATATGACATACATTCAAACATGATTGAGAGCATCTTAAAAGTTTGATCCCTGTGTAAACTTAAATTGGCCCCTATGAAAGTGACACACCAATTTGAGAGTACCGACCCTACTAGCGTTGATCTTAGAGGGTCCATACTAACTCCCAAAGGTGGAAACCTTTTCTGTAGTGAAGGGTAAACGATGATGTTGACCTGGGTCCTAGCTCCTCCACTATAAAGTGTTTTAGAATAACCTTAAAGCAGAACTGGCCCATTTACAAAATATGAAAGATCGTTTCAATTTGAAGGATTTCTTAAACCAGTTATTTGGGTTATTGTGGATTTTAAAGCCACTTGATTAGACTGGGAAGTATTTCATATTACTGGATTATTGTTCGTGCCATACTTCACTTCCTAATTTTAAAACAGATCTCCGGGTCATCACTTTACAAATTTTGTGCCGTCGCAGAGGGCACTATGTGTCTGTCTGTGGTTAATATATTATAACTATACTAAACAAGTTACTCCTTTCAAGGAATGGGGTCAACAGTCATCTAGAAGTCAGTAGAGGTGTCACTGTCCAAAATGGTCAAATTATGAATTGCTTTGTGTATCTACATATGTCGATTGACCGTCATGGACACTGTGTTTTTATTCAACTTTCCATTATAGTTATCGAAAGTGCGTCACGACCGGATATTTAACCTTATGGATATTCATCAAAGTGGTCTCTGGACCAGCTTTATGAAAAAAAAAAAATAACAGTATGAATGAATATTTAAATTAACAATAAGGGACATTGAACGGAAGAAAGAAAACTTCTAGAACACCCTCAGGTAGTACAAATGAAGAAAATAAACAAAAGTAAGGGAAGAACTGGGCCTCATTCTATAAAAGTTTAGTGTGAATACAGATTACCATCTTATTTGTTAGCTTATCTGTCGATTACGATTCAACCAAGCTAGCGATTGCAGTCATGATATTTTTCTACACTACAGCGGCATCCCAGAATAAATTTAATCCTGAAACAAAGGATTAATTTGGCGAAAACTGTGTTCTGTATGACTGTTTAATACTTATTATAAAGTAAAATCAGTAAGCTTTCAAATGACATTTAATGAAATATGTCAAGATTTTTGTCAAGCTCAGTTTGACTTACCATTCATGTAATAATAGATGTACATACATCACGAATGCCCGAAAAAATAATAAATTTGAGTAAAATAATAAATAGCGGCATTTTAAATTTTGCTTTTTTGACATTACGAAGAAAACGGCGGATTGTCGCCACGGCCTTCTTCATTGATCAAAGGTCCCCAATTGTGCTCTCCTCGTGACGTCAAAGTGATGCCAAAACATCGTGTGACTCGAATTGTTATTGCTGACACTGTGTGTGTCATATTGATGGATTAATAAAAAAGTTAATAATAACATTGAACAATAAGTTACAGAATGGGAATATTTTGTTCATCGTTGTGTTTTAAGTAATACTGAAGTGGCAACACTGCGATTATGATGTCACAACGACTAAGCGTAAATTATGATGGTCATCACTTGACGTCACCATTTGCCTGCGATGTGGATTGTCGGAATCGTTTTCGAGTAAGGTATTGGGCGGACGGAAAATTAAAAGGGCAAAATACTAACAAATGTGGACAATTTCAACTTATTTTGATTTATATGTAATCTACGTTACTTAAGCTTCCATCCATACCAAATTTTCCAAATATAAGAATCATGACATATTTCTTAATGGCATTTCTCCAGTCATGCTTCATTGAACACCATTGCTTTGAACATGTCGATACTCACTTGTGACATTAAAGCCGTTTGTGTCGTATGGAATGCTTATTTTGTTGCTTATCTGGAAAACAGGTGGAACGATTATGGCCAGATTAACTTTTATCATTGTTAGGTTATGTAATAAGAATTTACTTGAGGAATTAAGCCATTTCAATGGCAAAATACATTCACACTTCAAATAATAAGTAGCAACATGGTGCGGCTTACAACTCAGCAAAGAGTATTCGTTGTGACAAAATTTCATGAACCAAAGAGTCTACAAGCTACTCAAGATGCTTCTTAGGGAAGATTACCATCAGATCATGGCACACGCCTTATTCAGAACAAGGGTCACTCAGGGAGGAAGACGCACAGTGAAAACTGACAACATTTATGCAGTTTTACGTCAATTACAAGAACATCCAAGGGAAACCACTGCAAGAAGAAATGGACTTGGGACTCTCCTGTTCATCCTTCGACCGGATAACAAAATTGACTTGAACTTCCATCTACACAATGCGCATTCGCCATCAGCAATAACAACCACAACGTCACTAATTATGCACCAAATGGGAACCCTCTAAGTTTCAACTTTGATACAAACATGAGTCCAGAAAAACTTACAGTCTGGATACTTCAGTGTGGCAATGGAGTGCTTATTAGGCCTTACTTTTTCGAACGAAATGCCAATGGGCAAGCTTATCTCCAAATGATTAACCACGATGCTATGCTAGAACTTGAACTGCATTTCTTAACCAAAATGGTGTCTTCCGACATTTCTGGTGAGCACAGGATGGTGCACCAACCCACAAACTTATTGCTGTCAGAACTCGCTTACATTAACTTTTGGTTGGAGGGAGAGAGTTGTAGTCGGACGCATGGGAATGGCCCCCCTGATATGACACCCTGTGGACTTTTTCTTATGGGGATGTTTGAAGAACAAAGTTTTATACATCAAGTCACCGGTGTGAGCCTTTTAGGATTTGCGATGATCCTGTAATGGTCAGACGGGCTGTTGCTGCTGACATGGACATCGTGCAGACTTTGGTATCGAAAGACAAGGTGGACATGTGACTGCTGTTGGGGCATAATTCAGGTAAGTGCTTTTTTTTTTTTTGTTTAAAAACATCAATCTAGGAATCATTTTCATCTGTTTCATTTTCCATCTTGAACATTATCTTATGCCCCAACTGTCACAGTGAGTTTGAAATGCCGATTTTCAAAGCAATGGTGTTCAATGAGGCACGATGGGAGAAATGGCATAAGGTGTATTTGAAAGCTTACGTTCTACTTTGAAGTTTACATAATTTATAACATACAAACAAATTACGCAAAAATTATCCCTTTATTTCCGGATGAACTTTACGCCCTGGCCGTTTAAAGGGACAATAGAATAGTTTGCTCTTTTATTTCTCCGAAATAAACAACTGTGCAAAGATGAAAGAACCGGTGACTCAATACGAAAGCTTATTGTGATTGTCGGATTCCCATTGCATGTTGGCTAATAAATAAAAGATCAGCCAAAGTAGTGATTACAAGTAATTCTTCCTACTCGTATTTTAAAGGGCCCTTTTGCGCTTGATTTGTCTTTAAAATGGTAACAATTTGAACATTTCTACATGTAACACAAGTAACTCAAATCAATACAGGCATTTTAAAAGTCTTATGATTACGTTTATTAGGAGTGGAAATTTCCGCCCTTGTTTTTATAATAAATGCAATTGAGTGTGTATAGACAGCCCTTTAGGAAGTGGCTCAGATAGTTACTGTCAGCAAAAACGCTTTGGCACTAAATCACTAAACTCTGGTTTATTTATACATTCCATTGGTGGGTTGGTTGTTTGAGTTTGAATGGCGCCTTCAGCAACAAGGCTATTTGCCCCCAAAATAAATATAGCTAGATTAATCAAAATTAAGTATTCAACTTGTAGCCCTCGCAGCATTCTAAATGGAGCTCTTTACAAGTGAGTTGATCACAGAATGCTGAGTTAAAGCACTTCATACGCAACCTTAACTGGGAGTAATTCGTCGCACGGGAACAATGGCACGTTTGAAAGGGAGTGATTGCGTATGGAACGGATAGATCCGCGTCCGCATCAGAGTCGTTGGGGGCCGAGTCACAACCATACATAGGCGATGGGATAGAAAAAGCCTTTTCCGCCACTTCTGGTAAAGCTTCCAGATCACATACTGTTCCACTGGGTGAATCATCTTCAACCTTGGAATTCCGGGTAGTAGATTCAATACTAAGTGCGGGTGAATCACATTCCATAGACTAGGGAGACACGCGGGCCCTTTTCCTCGCAAGCCATTCAGCAAGTCTGCTCCTGTCACGTCTCTTTGTAGAAGGCAAGGGGATTTTTCTTTTTCTTCTTCTCGCTCTCGCAGTTCCCGAAGCAACTGCAGTGGTGGTTTCCAACTGCTTCTGCGCCGGTGGTACTGGGTCACTCGTCTTAGTGCGGGTTCGCCATACAATATTCAGGAATATCGCATTTCCTTGAGACTTCAAAGAAATATGGGCTCACTGGTAATATTCAAGCTCTGTAGAACAATAGATAGACGTGGTCCAAGCACAGGGAAATCATTGGAGTATCCATAATTTCCGAGACCGGTAACCAATCCACGTCCTTACTCAATCAAAACCAGATGAAGAACTCCATTACATTTCGGTGAGTTGCAAAGCGGACAACTCTGTTACAGATATATATAAAATCTGTGGTATAAAATCCGGGGTCAGATATGCGTGTTTTAGCGCTATTTGAACTCTACCTATAGCCTTGGTACTAAATAACACTTACGGTATGAATTTAACCATCTTCTCAACAGATAGGATCTAATTACAAATCAGACCAGGTTTATCCCTATCAATTAGATTCTCTCCAGAAGTGTATTAAACCTATTATCGAACATAACAGACATTTGGTGTTTTTAATTACAAGAATTTGGGGCATCCATATATGTGTCATATGTGGTATTTTGTATGGATAAGACCCCATTGGATTTCTTACCTTGTATTTGGCTACAGAAATGCCTTGAAAGTGAAAATAAAAGGCGATTTTAATTTGCTTAATTTCAATATAAAACTAGCTGAATTAGTATTTGCTCCTAGTAAATTATAAATTTTCCATATTTTATACCAAAGAAATGATTCACAGCTTAATCTTTCACACGGGGATTTTTTTCATTGTTTTTATTAGTAAAGCTTTACAGAATTTTCACATTTTAGGGACACCACTGTTATGTGAAATCTCTCGTTGCACCTGTAAGAAAAACATAAAGCTGCTTCGAGATGTTTAAATAAAAACGGAATGAACACTCTACTGAATAATTATATAAAATCGACTTTAGTTCTGTCTCGACGTTTATGTAAGATAAAGAATTCGAAACAGTGATGAAAAATAATGGAGTTTTTATAAGGTTTCGCTTGAATGTTAGACTCTGACATAGCGGCCCGCCTAGCGGATCACGTAAATGCTCGCTTCTAATCTAGTCGAAGTCTAACAGGCTCACCAGACCTATCAAAACACCATTATTTTTCAAAACGGTGTGTTTCTTATCCTTTATCAATAACATATCGGTGTCAAAATGGCCAATACGGTTTGAAGGAACTTTGAAGTTTAATAAACAAATTAGGTAAAACCCTACATGCCTACATTCCAGAAAAGAACATGTGCAGTGATGTGTGTATGTGCCACGTATGGCACGAGACCAGGTGTGTCTGTCATGAGTCATATGGATTCTGCATAGACCATAACCACCACGTGTGTTCTGAATTGACAGGCACCTTTCAGTCCTTGAGCGTGCGTATGCTGCGACTGATGGTAAAACAATCGTTTTAATTTCCCCTTATATATTTCTTGTCCTGTTTATTCGTCGTAGACACGGCTATTTCAAGCGGAAATGGTCGTCCATTACTCTCTGACATTTGAATATAGAAGCGGGTACCGGGTGAACTCTATAATGACGTCATTGATTTTTGACGATTTGATGTACTAACTTGCAATGAAGCGATGAACTAATGAATCGCG
The DNA here is from genome assembly GCA_023653785.1 of Ophioderma brevispina. NCBI lineage: Eukaryota > Metazoa > Echinodermata > Ophiuroidea > Amphilepidida > Ophiodermatidae > Ophioderma > Ophioderma brevispina. The sequence goes on from JAMKCH010016178.1 coordinate 67,789, forward strand.
TGATTTTCGCGGGAATATGTTCTATATGCAATAGGGGCCGGAATGATTGCTACAAAATCCATATTTGCGTTTTTTAGTAAATAAAGAATTGAACAAAAGAAACCAAAGCATAATGTGTATTGGTTTCACTAGCTTAATTGTTAAGACCAAAATACCTCGATATATCCAATCAAATGAAAAAAGTTTTTTTAATTAATCAGAATAATTAGGTTTACGAATGGTCATTCCCTTCAAAACAAAAAAATAAACAAACAAAATACATTTGTGAATGGGGCCAAAGGTCACATGAGGTCACCAACATGTCACCCCACCCCGCCCCTCCTTTCCACCAAGTTACATCATCGTAGCCCTTACGGAACTCATACGGCCTGCAATATATTAAGGGTTCACATTTTGACCGGCCAAAGGTCACATGAGGTCACCATGGTCACATGAGGTCACCAACACGTCACCCCACCCCGCCCCTCCTTTCCACCAAGTTACATCACCGTAGCCCTTACGGAACTCAACATTTGCAAGATTTTGAAAAACCCACCACATTAATTTTAGGGACATTCGTCCCGACACGTTTAAAAAATTGCATGCAATATAGCATTTTGCAAAATTGCCCTAAAAACTTACTTTCGTTGTTTTTTCTCAAGTTGTGGACCATCTATAAGATTTTATTTGTTCAGTTTAGTACATTTACTACTTGCTTCGAATCGTTTGTCTCAGAAGTCATCTTTTTTCGTCGTCAATTCTGTACATCATGTCTTTGGTTCCAAACTTTACCCAAAGAAGAAACCTATAATGCCCTAGCAAGATTGAGTTTCTTATATACATGTTGGTCAATGGTAGCTAAAGCTAAATGTATAATAATTTAATCTTTCACATGGCAAATCTGTTACGGAAATTATTGCAACGTTTAAAAAAACTTTTTGTAATTTATTTTATTGCAACGTTTAGTAAATATTTGTATTGCTCCAGGCATCAGGCCAGGAGAACACAGTCGGTATAAGGGCTTAAATTCGTTGCCGTATAATGTAGTAGTTTCCAGCAATGGACAGGTTGCCGGCCAGAGGTACTGATAAATTTACCTGATTCAAAAGTTAGAGCTCGTACAAATATTGACAAAATTGAACAATTGGGCCTTGATATATTGACTTGGCCTGAGTAGCAAAAAAAAAACATAATATTTAACTCCATCAGAATAGCCAGAAAAATGATTGTCTTTGAGAGATACCATTATTTTGGAACGCGACAATAAATTCAATAAAAGAATAAAGGTATTACCTTAAAATAATGTCATCGCCTTGGTTTCAATTCGTCCTAAAGAGAGTACTGGTTCCCCAAATCATACCTTTATCCGTACTCTTAAACAGATTCAAGGTAGTAGTTTTTAATTATTTCGTGATCCTTACAAGAAGAAAGGACTGCCACTACGCAGTGAGAATAATCGAACAACCCGTGCAAAAAACATACCCAACGGGGCGTAACATTGATAGGCGTGCGCAAATGTAACAAAACTCGGTATGACGCGAGCGCATCAACCTCAAAATAATGTCAATAGGCAGCCCATAATACCCAGTCTAAATTGCGAATTGGGACCGGGCAGGGACCAATAAAATTGCGTAAATTCACACAGCTATTAATAACATCACATACGCACGTGCAGTGTATAGAAAAGGTTCTCTATATAACACGGTGCAGTGAAGGTCAATCAAAAATTGCATGAATCTCTCTAGCTATAAGAATTGTAAATTTTATGTACTAGCTTCAATTAGATTTGCTTTGGTGGAAAATACTAAACTTATCTTCTAGAACATAAATAACTTGAAAATAAATTTCTTGAAAAGAAGGTAGGCACGACAGAGTGCCTCATCGGTCCTCATTTCCCTTGCAAAAGTTGTGAAAACAACAAAGTATCGAACTAATTTGACTAAAATAACTTAAATCAATCCACAGGTCCATATGGGTTTTGATCTCTATTAAGCTGATGTCGGAGATATGTAGCCACAAGGTACGTAGCTCAGCCCACGACCGTGTAATAAGCAGTCATTGCCCCAGGGCCAATGATCAAGAATGAAACCTCGTTAAGCGAAGGCCACGCACGTGCCTGTGCCGACAATAACAACAGAAGCTTCCAGTCACAAACCTAGGGTTGTTCATTTCCGTCTTGAGCATCTGCAGATGTGCATGAGGCAATGTTTGTTTGTGTCATTACTGTCAAGCATATATACGGTAATTATGTCAAAGTACGGTGGATTAGAAAGGTGCTATATCTTATCTCTTAAGTTTGCTGAAAGAGCCATTTAAATAAACTCCTGGCAAAGGATGGGTGTTATAATATTTCATTTGTAATTCCTGCTGAAAAATGACCAGCGAAGAATTTCAACTTGGATTGATGTTGCCGCCGATAACAACTGCCACTGGATACTCACCACAACAGCAAAGAAGAAGCCCAAGATCAGCCGCTCAACATTTGTTTCAAAGAACGCTAGGAGTTGTCAGGAATTCCCCAGAAACCACTCGGAAGGCTGCATGGCCTGGTAGCAGGAGTAAATTCGCGAATGACACGCAGGGACAGGAAAGCATGGATTATAGCGACAAGTCTACTAACTCTTTCAAGCATGTAATAAAGATAGGTGACTAGCCCGGTTCAATATGATGACATTACCTGATTCGTCTCAGCATCAGATATTCAAAATGAGAGAATCAGACGACATAAAACGGCCCGAAACAGCCTCAACAACAGACATGTCGTGTCCTCCGACTCCAAGACTACGTGGTAAACTTCGGGTGCGTTTGCCTGACATCAAACTTGTTGGTGATAAACGCGAGAACCCGTGGAGCCTACAAGCCGCCAGTCAATGTCTTACTAAATCCTGTCCAGTGAGCGACAAGCCTGTTGCTTCTGGACACTTGAACCCTACAGGAAGACTTACGCTGAAACCCAAACAGAATGCCAGTTTTACACGTAGCCAAAGTTTCAATGGCTTTAAGACAAACCAAATTAAACCAGTACCAAAGAACATGAAGAAAGAATCCCGCCGAACTGGTGGTAAGAAACCATACAGTGTTCCAGGCTTAAAACGTCGCTCATCCTTAAGCGCCGAAGCCGACCTTCAATCTCAAAGAAATTCTAAGAGCGTGGAATCTTCAAAGCGTCGTTCGTCTCTTCAATTGGACCCTGACAGTACTCCATGCTTGTCTAGTTTGAAACCAGAATTAAAAGCAGAGCAGATGGCAGATCCCGTCAAAAAGAGAGCCGAAAAGCTCAAACACCTTGATCTAAGTGATTACACATCGGTGTGTGACGACAATGATAGTACTAAAGATAGCTTCGTAGGTGTGAACACCGCGAATTCAGAATCAGTAAATAATGCAAAGAGAACTGTAAGGTTTAACGTTACAAAAGAAGTCTTTGAATATCAACCAAACGCTGCCTTGTCATCGAAGAAAAATAGCAGGAAACATGTAAACTTGCCAAAACGATGATTCATTGCAGTACCAACTAAATCTTTGATATTTCAACAAGAATCGTGTTTTCAGGAATGAGTGTTTTTCGTATGCAAATCAATGTGAAGCAATATGAGATAGATGTAAAGAAGTACAATCGTTACATTCGCTTAACAAAAACTTTAACACGCATTATAGAATAGTTCAGTTCAAATGTCAGCAAGCAACTATATGATAAATTCTACACCCGGGTGGCCATAAGGACACCATTCTTATTTCATTTTAGAACCATGAAATACGAATGACCGCTAGTTTCATATAAAGCAGTATTTGTTTTATACTAATTATCAAAATGTACAATCAGGAAACATTTTTATGAATTTAATGTATTTTAATATTCAAAGCAGAGTACTCTTTAACAAGTATGCGCAACAAAAATTTTTAATGGACTTTAAACTAAGGACTTGGTTTGGTTGGACATAGTCCTAATGCCTTTAATTACAGTATAACGTATGAAATTGACAATGATTTTACATTATTTAAAAAAATTATGGTGTACATAAGTAGTTACACTTTATATCTTGTTTATTGTAAATGAATTACAACGATTTTTAGTTAAGTTTTGTAGTGCAATTACGTTCGTGATTTGTAATTACAAAACCCATTTTTGCCAATAGACAAGAGTAATCAAAATGGGTTATCTTGAGTATCAGATATTTACTTATTATTACTTTTGAAACAAATGTCCAAATTACACCAAATATAAAATCTCCAGGAAGCGTAAATATTATTTTCAATATTTAACAGATTGTCACTTTTATTTCCTTTAATTAATTTGTTTTGCTCTGAAATCTTTTAGATTATTTGATACTCTCTAATGTTCTGCAAAAACGATTTAGTTGTAGTGTGATTGTACAGTTTGTTTGATTTTCTTTTTCTATAAAGGTAGTTGCATTTTTGGTTTGTTTGTTCATATTTGGTTACTCTGGCTTCACCAGACGAAACTAGTCAAAAATATCAAAGAATATCCTAGTTTACAGGTTAATTTATCTTATTTACAGGTTAATTAATCTTGAAGGAGCGTCAATGAAAGAGTAAAAAATTGGTATGGGAAAATTACAACTACACAGGGTCAATTGCAGAACTTTATACAATTATAGTAAATTCAACCCATCGTGTCACCAGAGGAAAATATGTGGCTCGATTCATCTGTTTCATGAACGAACTAAGATAAGGCCTTTCATGTTTACGACATAGAGAGTGCAAAGACCTTTGTGTTCCTCCCTATCCAAAACATGGGCGCTCAAAAGGCGGCAACACTCAGCTCACCTGTTACATTAAATACCATTGAAGCAAATACGATTAGTCAGAATGTTTTAAGTGTTAATGTAGCTACCAGACTACACGTTTCAATAGATTATTGTGGAATTTTAATTTCCACCCATTGCACATCCCCCTCATTCAATGCCCATACCTTTGAATCTACTATAGAGGAGAAAAATGCAGTGTTAGTGGGGGACTGTATTGCACAGATCTTATGTGAGTGTGCAAATCTGGATAAAATTGTGAATTTTGGAACACAAGTACTTTATGCATTGATAATCAACAAGATTGATGGAAGCACTTGCCACACCCCTTTCATGGCCCCCAGCTTGGATTTCAAGGTTAAACAGGGGTAACATTTTTAAAATGTTCCGATTGTGTTGAAAATCACACAATGATGTTTGTCTGGTTACAAGGATTCCAAAACTAGTAACTGAGTCAAATTGTTATGCTTTGCAAGATCAAAACATTGTAAGATCAGGGGATTTCCCCATAGAGTTATATGGAAAGTGATGTGGTTCAGGGTATGTTTATGCATGATGCTGTGGTAATGTCTTTTTTAAGACTTGGGATCTTGGCGAAGTCAGTAAGATTTGAAGATTTGAGCTAAGTCTCGCCGCACAGCTGAAATCAGTAGATGTGAACTAGAGATCTGGAAGCTATACCGATAAATTATAGCCTAGTTTTATCTACATATGAGTAGATGTATGCCTCCACACAGTTGCCCAGGATTAGTTCATATTTTGAAATTCCATGTGAGCAGAGTGCTTGTATAGTCTACGTCGTCTTGACGCCGAAGCTAAAAGTGCTGAGAATCAAAAAGGATTCCAAATTGGGACAGATAGAAATCGCTGTGGTGATTATATGGACTGATATACCTGTGGAAGACTGTGTCGTCTGAGGGGACGATGTAACTTGTCGTCGTGAACTGCCGGACAAAGTTAACTTCAGGACTGAGAGATTCCCATGGCACACTTATACCATCGAAGGCAGGTAGATTATCGTGCCACTTTGCATACTGTCTTTGGAGTCTTCGCTGTGAGGACATATCATCGTTGAACTGCAACGCTTCTTGTGGACATCGTGTGTTTACCATTAAGTATAATCTTAAATATTGTGTGTAATTTATGTACTGATGTTTGGACATACAACATTCTTGAACCCCCCCCAGTACAATCATTAAAATCTGTTATCTTGTATAAAAAATTAAATAACTTGTGCACAAGGCTCATTTAGTGTGTTGGAAAGGTATTTCTGACCCTTTGGGAACGCCTACGAGGACGTCATAACAGTAGTATGCTAAGAATGTTGAGAAAGAAATTGCTCAAAAAAGAAGGATACTCTTTAAATAGGTATGAGAGTTCAATATAGTGCTCCGATATTTTTTGGTAACTCATATTCTCCCTTTTAGCCTCCTGTTGGTGGTGATTTTGCTTCTGTTTAAAAAATAAGAATCAACAAATCGTGCGCGTCTCCCCCGCCAAAATCGGAGCGGGCGGCGGACGATTAACTGGTTTTTTTTTTTTTTTACTTCTGGCCTTTAGAGAGTAATCAATTGACTCCAAAAATTGACCCTAGAAAGGGCCAAAAGAGGTCAAAAATAGACCCCAAAAAGTGTGAATTAAAAGCTACTCACATTGGGCAATTATACTGGGACGTTAATCTTTTGGAAGCAAGTAGAATAGACAAATGTTTGCCCTTTTGTGTCAGCTGGCAACCACATAGATATGCATCAATGACGAAACGATTTGCCATGTTGGCAAAGTGGACAATATCATCTTTGACCTTTTGTCGAAATCCGTGGGCGTACGTCCTGGCAGTATTGCTGGCTCCATTTCAAGTAAAGCTTGGATCCTGCTGCATAGCATATCAGAGAGGTTAGTGATATGCTACCTCTACTTGGACATGGAGGACTCCACAGAATAAAGGTCTCGGGATAACTGGTCCTAGACTTGAAAGCAATGCCCATCGAACTGTGCTTATTTTGTGCCCACACTTGTGGTAATAGGAGGTATTTCACCATAGATCCGGTATTGGCAGGATGTTTTTTCAGGAGATATTTCAACTGGCATGAGTTTCTTGGTATAAGTGCCACTTAAAAAGTCATGCAGACTCCCCCTTCATTGTCAAAGTTTCTGCACCATACAGTGAGATGTTTTCCACACAGGCCTGTAGAAGGCAATCTTAGTTGCTCTGGAGACAACAAACTTCATATTATACTTATCCATAATAGTAAACAGTGTGATAATTTCAGGGCCAGAAAAACCAAAAGATCAGATTATTAAACAACATTTTAGGCGAGCGTCATCTGACAGACCAACTGTTTTCTTCTCCTAATGGATTGTTTTTACATAGTTTCAGGGAAAAAAGGACTGAAATTGTGGCATATGGGTGTTAAATTTGACCAATTGGGTCGGACCATTTTGATCCCTTTTCAAAGTTATCAATGTGAATGTCAGTAAAAGGAACACTTCATTAGGAGAAGGGGCAATTTTTTTCAAAGGGCGACTTCGCCAAAAAATTAAAAGGGTGCAAAATTTTGTTCCCCAAATTAAAAGGGAGCACATCTGGCAAAAGTGGATTTTTACCTACATATTTTCCCTCGCACCAAATCTATTTTTTGACCTTTTAGGGGTTATGGGATTTTTGGAGGGAGCGTCAGCACCCACCGCCCCTACCTGGTTAAAAGCCTGATATTGTGCATTCATTATTACAACATTTTAACAGAACAAGACTGCAGATATGTAACATGCATTAATATTGGTTAATAATATTTTGACCAAAAGTAGGTGTAATTTGACCATGTTATCCAAAGTTTTCAATTTGGATGTCACTACTACTGATAGAGTGAATAAAGGTTCTAAATTGGCAATTGATATTGATTCCTGCCTTACTTGAAAACATATGCAACCAAATACAATTCCTTGTACTTACCCATTTTAAGTCATGTTTAACCTTTTGGCCATTTCTGGGGTTTACATTCATATTCTTCAATCTACAGCTAGCTATGCGCAAATAAACTATATACTATGACATTTTAAAATTAAGATGGAATTAATAACTACATCACCATTGATTTTAGCATATTGTGTCCATTTTTACCTTTTGGCCAAGATCATCATTCACATTCTTCTTGAATCTACAGCTATAGAGTGGGGGAATAAATAGTACATTCAATATTAAGTCAAAATAACATAAATCACCATTCTATGATTTTTACCTGTTTGGGTCAATGTGACATTTTACCTGTCTGGGGTCAAAAAAACCCCAGATTCAACATTCAAAATTCTTCAATTAAACTATATTATTACGTGGGGCAAAGAACTGTTACATTTCAAAATTAAGATGGAATAAACACATCCCATTCTATTGATTTTTACATATTGGGTCAACTTTGACTCCTTTTGGGCCCTTTCTGGGTCAAAATAACCCCAGCATTCCAACATTCAAAATTCTTCTGGAATCTCAGCAATATATAGTGGGGAAGGGGAAAATTAAAAACATTACATTAATATGAAGTTGGAATCACCATTCTATGATTTGTACCTTATTTGGGTCAATTTTGACCCTTTCGGTCCTTTCTGGGGTCAAAATTAACCCCAGCTTCAACTTCAATTTTGCTTGAATTATAGCGTATATAGTGGGGGAATGTTAGTGTACTACATTTCAATATGAAGTCGGAATAAACAAATCACCCTTCTCTGATTTTTACCTAATTTGGGTCTCACAATGTTGACCTTTTTGGCCCATAAAAAAATAATTGCACCACTTCGATTTATACATCCACCAAGGGGATGGCCACACATTATGTCCCTAAACACTGGGACCATTGGCATTTTTCTACTCGACCACCTACCCTAAATCGAAAAACTAGAGCCCTTTGTCAAAGTTTAAGAACATAATATCTGAGTTCAGTGTCTGATTAGATTACAATTCTGGAAACAAGCGATGTACGACGGATTGTACATATTGCAGAGGGTTCATCCAATACAATTATCAAGATTACGTCAATGCGAATTTGGTGCTTGGATTGCATTCGAGACCAATTTGTCAAGTGGACCTTTTCCATGAATAAAGGTGCGTACAAAATCTTATCAATTCATTCTTTTGATAATTTATTTGGTCTGTGTACCTCATACAAATGTTGACCTCTGACCCTCTCAATTACTTACTGCTCCAGCACCCAATGCGAACAATATCAGAAACTGTAAGTTTGGAAGGGCTGTGAATATTTATAAGACACATCGAGGCTAGGAGTACCAAAACAACAAACAACGAATACAACAAAAACATGTACAGATTACCATAACGTGGTGACGCTTTTAGAATTTAAGCATGTTGCCTGTTCTCATTGAGGTGCAACCCAAGGACATAACAGGTATCCTAAAAATGTGGAAAAATTCGGATTTTGCACTAATATAAGCCAATTCTCACAAAATGTCCCCACTTGAAAGAATTGAGCTGAAGAATATTTCTTTGGTACAAAAATTGTGTAATTTCTATTTCTATACTAAATTCAGCCTATGTTTTTAGTGAAATTAAGCAAAAATCGCATTGTGTTTTCACTTTCAAGGGATTTCTGTAACCAAAAAGCGAAAGTAGAGCTAAGAAATCTATTGGGGGTCTTATGTATATGAAATCACTACATATGATACAATATTGGATGCCCCGCCAAAATCTCTCGTTGTCACCCTGTAAATACACTATCAGTGATCTACCGAAAGAGTCAAAATAGGGGTGTAACATGGGTCACTTGCAGAGGGGGAAAATTCACGCTTTTGAAACAGATTTTCCCGGGGCTTGGAGGGTGATTTCCAGGCAAGGATTTTCCTGGTTGAAGGTGAAAATCCCTCCTCTAGCCTCGGCTAAATAACTTGAGCTGATTACTAGTACATAAAGAAAATTTATATTTTTTGTATACATTCGAATTTTCACACAGATTTGAATCATTACAAATGTATCATAGAATATTTTACCCCACAAAAGGTTGTAAATATGATAGCAAACTATACCTTTAAACGACGAATATGTCTATAATCCCGTCTGAAATATTTAAAAAAAATACCCCTTCCCTATCTAAAATCTGAAAGGCTGACAAAGTCACGTTGCCTAGAAACCATCAAAACATTTTTGCAGACTCTTGTGTAAGGTCATTGATCCTCGACGATGGGACTTTAAGGCCTTTAGAAGGTAAATGCTAAAAGACTGCTAAACACGTTTAGAGGCCAATTGCCTAAGCGCCAAAACACGTCTCTCGTAACGGTTACAAATAAGGGTTTAGATTTGCGTTCTTGTGTTCAAATCCTGAACAAACTGATTGCAATGTACAATCTGAAGGCTCGAAAGCACATATAGAATGTGTCCTCTATGTGGGAATTAGCTTGAAAATGACTCGGTCCTGCGCTTAAGGGGCCAGAGATGGTATCGGGGACAATTTTGCCTGCATTATACAATGTACGCGTACGTAAAAAAAGGCATAATGATTACCAACTACCAAAATAGTACACTACGACCATTTAATTGATGAGTCATGTGTGCAGTTGAACAATCTAGCAAACTATGTCAAGGTAATTGATGGATGCAAGATATGCAATGAGATTAAAACCAGGGTTGTGCCAACGTAAAGCGATAAGACTCGGGATAATTGATACATTTACTATATGGAGAACGCGACAGCAAGCAAAACGAAAAAAATCTGTACGATTTTTTTCGCGGTGATGTTGCTATAAATTAAATGGCATATAAGAAGGAGATTTGGCCGAAATTATGCTCCAGGAGAATATGCTCCTGGCGCATATGGTCCTGGGAACATAAATAATCTGGAAAAATATTCTAAGTCAAATATGCTCCAGGAGCATATTTGAAAAGACGCAAATGGTCCAGGAGCATATTAAAATATGCTACCTGGAGCAGTGAGAAATATTCTGTCAAAATATGCTGCAGGAGCATATTTGCCATATGCTCCTGGGACCATTTGCGTATTCCAATATGCTCCTTGGAGCATATTTGACTCAGAATATTTTTCCAGATTATTTATTATTTATAAGAAAAAACAAATTATATGATTTTTAAAAACAAACACAACAGTCAACCTACTACAAACTTGAATATTAAAATTGATAATAATGAATTAACCCAAGTTCACACCACGAATTTTTTAGGACTTTTGATAGATAACGATTAATCTTTGAAATCCCCACACAATTTCAGTGTCAAAAATTATCGCTAAATACAATGGAATTATTCGCAAAGTTCGTCATTTCTTACCCCAGGAATCTCTCCATACAAACCCAAAAACTATTAGAATCATGTGCTCCCCTATCTCAGTTATTGCGCAATCATTTGGGCAGATAAAAACAACTGTAATCTTGATTCAATTTTCCGAATGGCAAAAAAGGCCTTATCAGCCCCTGTTAACAAACTCCATTGGCTTGCACACACCGACCCTCTTTTAAGTCTATAAGCACTTTAAAAATCATGACATATATACTCTTCAGGAGCATCATTCATTTATGTACCAATATCAACCATAAAATGTTACCGCCAGACTATTAGACCATAACTTTTTCACCGTTAATGCAAACATCACATCCCTTACAGCACACCGCATCCAAGGGATTGTATATCAAGCCCACTAACTCACTTCTGGCCAGAAACACATTAAAAACCCAGGGTGCATTGCTTTAGAACTTCCCTACATAGAAACTTAAAAATTGTTCCTCTCTTGTCATGTTCAAAAAAAAGCCTGGACATCAAACCATCGATCAATACAGTTCAGATTCTCCTTAAGACTATACAGCTGTCAATGTTTTGTTTTGTATGGTCTGTCCATCGGCAACTGTCGTTTATTTGCTTAGTTAGGTTTGATTGTTCAATTCTGTTTTCGTTTTTTATATGTTTGCTTTAGCCCAATTATGTTTTTTGTCCCGTACTTTATTAGGTAATTAGAAATTTTTCGTCATCATTAATTAACTTGGAAACAAATAACGTATCTTATCAGGGTGCTATAATTCACACGCCTTGCGTCTTATGGTTCCACATCTCAATGAATTTAATGTCTAGTTTCATATAATTATCATCTGTTGTTATGATTGTTGTTGAGATGAGACATAAATAAATAGGAAATATAAATGCTACGGACCATTTGCTCCAGGAGAATATGCTCCTGGAGCATAATTTCGGGACAAAATCTCTTAGAAGCAACTGCGCACACGCCTGCATCTGGCATACCTTATGTGGGCAAGCAATGCCTGGGACGTGAGCGATGGCCGTGTCGCCCTCCCTCGTTCTTTTTGTAACCTTCAACGGAATGCCATTTGAACACTACACAGAAACTTATGTCAAAATAAATACCAAATTAAAATATGTTCCGGTTTAGGGTTAGAGGGAAGATGAATCAAGGGAAAACATTATTAGAGGGAAGTTTCTATGATATGATTGGGGTTCGAATTGATCTTAGGGTAGGATTAGGATAAACCTGGAGATTAGAATAATAAGTGTATGGGTTAGAATGCCTTACAATTTAAAAAATAATGATTCTCCGTGTTTTACGATGCAAGTCCTATCAAGTCATGTCAAAACAAAACGTATACATTTTCGATCCATTTCGTGCACTGAAAAACAAGACAAACACTTACAGATACACAGCAGACAAAATATGCGGGAATTATTTTTGTGAATACGGCAGCAGGCAAATCTGGGCTTTGTAACACAATCTTTGTAACACAAAGATCTTGGAACTCACGGTGGAAATACGCTTGACTGAGCTCATCAAAAGATTTCTAACATATGTTCTTGGTCATGTTGTGTCAGTTAGAGCGAGAGAGAGAGCCGTGGCGTGGCTCAAGAAGGGAATACGCAAAGGGAGCGTGCTAGACACCTTTCAATGTTCAACATCTATGACCCAAGTACCAACCAAGGATGAGGGACACCTGTCGTTTTTCTATGCAGAACCGATATCGGAATCAGCGCACAGGATGCAGACTTACAATTGTTGAAGAAAAAACTTTCCAAAGTTTTGGATGAACCACCCTATATGAGGGAAAACCACCTACATGCAAATCCATCCCAAGACACAGGTGTGTGCTTTCCCTCTACGGCAAACCGTGAAACCAAACGTCCAGCTTAAAGTTACCTGGTCTGGAACACCCCTTTCTTTTTTAGAGCATTGTAATAACCCTGTCTACCTAGGAGTTACTGGGCGCACTTCTCGTATAAGACCCACATCAAAGAGGTAAGTATGTTCCACGGAAATAACATACTCCAACAAACCACTAACACAAAAGGGTGCTCGCCCCACATTACCTAAGATATACGGAATGGCCCTGTGCCTACTCATAAGGAGGATATGCCTGACCTCTATGTGAAAACATCAAAACACATGCCAAGAAGCTTGACCTAGCATTAAATGCCTCCTGCCGCTTATTATAACAGGATGTCTTCGTCCACCTCCAAAACGGACGAGTATATATCCTAGTAGGAATTGCTCCACCAGACATCGTTGAAGTATAGCGCATCATACAAGAAACGAGCTGCAAAGTATCTACTGTGAAGCACTCTATGTCCGGGCAGAGAACCTGCTGTTAACCACATTAAATCCAAAGAGGTGTCTAAGCAAAGTCCAACCCTTGAAGCAATCTTTGAGGAGTTGCCTTGGGAAAGAAAGACTTGCTATCAACCAGGCAGGTAACATTGGAAATAAGATTCCTTCATTGTTTGTTGGCAGGCTTAATGGGCTATCCTGGTTCGTCAGCTTTGGTGTCAGTGTGTTTTCATCCAAGTAGGCTTTGTGTACTTTTTTATGTGCACAGTTTTATCAAATTTCTGATTGTATAATTGTCAGTGTTATTTTTCTAGTGCTTTATTTTATTTGCAATATGTTATTGTATTTCTGTGGTAGTACCAAATTAAAAACAAACAAACAAACAACATATAGTGATATTAAGCCCGGTGAGCATCTTCCACCCGCGGAGCTGACTCCTCATGTGAGTGTCGATGTCGAAATCGACCCTCTAAGGGTTCCCTGCAAAAATGGAGCTTAGGCCTACCGCTACCGGAAGCAGATCAGGATTGCTGTTTGTTGGTTGTGAACAGCACCATAGACAATGGAACATCTCTTGGTCTGTCTACTTGGAGCAACCATCACAGACAAGGACACCTTGATGAGTTCAATGAAGCACCCAGACGCCCCCCCTAATAGTCTCGGCTGGAGATATTTGACATCACGGTGTTGGACCACGCCGAGAAAGATATTGGAAAAGGTTGTTTAAGGTTGTGACGTAAATAAGGTTCAAGGCCACACAAACAATAGGGGTTTAAGTTGCAGGCTATTTGTATTTCAAGGTTTACCTTCTCACGGAATTCTTTATACACGGCAGTTTAAATTTTCAACTTGTGCTAAAAGATTACATGATTTCATCATTGTTTACGTATCTACTTCACCAACCACGCTTGATACAATGTTAACTTAATTATTGTTCTCTAAAATCTGCATCGCCTTTTGCCGTATTTTAGATACTTTCTTAGCGAGCAATTCACTACCACAATAAATTAGAGTAAAATTATATCTCTCCCTCTCATTTTGTTGGAGTTTGACACACATTAAAGTGTGCAATAATAATTTTTAAAAATTACTAATTCTATATATCGTTTAATTTAGTTCTATTTATACAATTGGAATATATAGTCCGACATATATCTCCACACTTATTAATATGTCCCAGCTATCCACTTGCAGTCTCTCACATTTTTTAGGGTGTGGGGGGGGGGAGGTGGGGGAGGGGATCTATATAATTTCCTCTCTAGGTAATCGCTGAATACAGTCCACACCTTTTATTACCAATCACCTATATAGGCTAAATGCACATAACAAAGTTGTTGAGAGCGCCTCTGTCCTCTGGTCCTGAGATAGTTCAACGCAAGTAAAAAATGAATAAATAATCCAATAATATAAATTGCTCTTATATTTAAATCCTTGATCCCCCACAAACATGCTTATAACGCATCTTATAAATTTAGGTATTGTGGTCTAAAGTGGTTCGAAATTCGAAAGGGCGGCTAATGTTGAAATTTATGTCCATGAAGGCAAGAATAAATGACCCAATATATAAATACTATTCCGAATTAATTCCTTGCCCTCAAAAAATGGTATAGACGCCCATATTTTAAAAGTCTCTACCAATGTCAATATCCCAAGTAGGGCAGTTCGCACGTAATTTCAAACGTAAGGTGTATTATAAAGTCTAGCTGTATACACTACACTTCCACATCATTCTTCATGGCAAACGAAAAAACGTTCAGTCCAGATAGGCCAGTATAAAAGTAGGATGATGCCTGCCTTAACCCAACACACTTGCAACAGAATCCATTCCAACAGAATTGTATTGAGAATCCCTTTAAAAACAACATATCAAAAGTCTACTAAAATCAAAGGAGTGGAACATTATTTGTTAGGGGGAGGTTTATACAGGGGTCCAAAATATGAACATGCAAAATGCGCGTCTGAAAAGTATGCCACGTGTTCGTTACATTCCAGGATTAAAAAAGTAAGTTTTGCCATACTAAGTGAATCAAAAAAAGGGCAACGCTTGCAGATGACCCTTGAACTTGATAAGTCACTGAATCATATATCTGTTGTTGTCTTTAAATAAATCAAGCTAAATATATTTCCAAATGTTTGAAAAATGAAAAGAAACGATTAAAAAATAAGCCCGATATGACCAATGTTGTCCAGCACACCCCGTTTTCCTCCATTCCAATTGGGCTTTAACAGTTAGCAAGAATACGTCAATTTACGATATACCTGATATAGGGGACATAGCATTATGAAGTAATGATGACCGCCTGCTCATTTTGTTAATTGATCTATGAATAGTCATAATCTCCTTCATTGATCTTCAAAAAAAAATGTTCAACAAAATCTCACCCAATAATCTTATGTGTAATGAGAAGGGTTATCAACACGATACTGTAAATCCAGGTATAGATACAAGTTTAGGCACTAAACTCTTTGCAATATCCTAAACAATGGAAAAATCTTGTTTTCTTACAACATGTGATTGGTGACGTGTTTGGATTTGTCATACAGTTGGCACATTGTAAAAGAATTCATTGATTAATCCGTATTGAAATAATCAAGAAAATGTATCAGTAAGTTGACAAAGCCATCATGATATTGATATTGGTACATTCTCACAAACACAGTTTTAATGTGTGTAATCCCATATGAATGGCGAAAAAAGGGAGTGTGCTTACAATTTTTGGTCATATCTGGCTTATTAATCGATTTCTTTCATTTTTCAACATTTGGGAAGTAGATTAGATTTTTATACAAACACAACAAATCTATGATATAGTGATTGCATTAATTCAATACATCTTTAATCCTGCACAATTTTTTTGATGCCGTAGTATCTCAGGTTGTAGTTTTCAATAGTTATTATCAAAATAGGTTCAGGTCCAATGGGGTACTTTTCAGATTATCCGTTCGTTATAATAAATGGTGTCAATTTGTGCGTCTAATGGTACAGAAACCCGAATATACTGGTTGCACCCTATAATATTCGTTGCAATAATTTGAACCGCCAAAATGTGACGTGGGCTACATGGTCGTATGGAGGTCACTAGTCATAGCTCTGTAAATTCTTATATAGAAAGAATCTATTTACATTACTATCGAGTGGACAAATTTAACATTACAACCAGTCGATCAATCGGACCATTCTATGAATTTTACCCCATCAGGATGACCTTGAACTGTATGAGCCTATTGTACTAAACTATAACGCATAGATAGTGCAACCTCTACCTTTTTTAAAACCTAGAGTAGCCCAATAATTGGTACATCATTTAATCAATTCGAACAATTCTATTTTTTACCCTCTTCCAAACGTTTTGCCCCCCTTAGTTCTACATGTTCCCCTAGGTTGATTTTGGTAGACTTTTAAATATTATTTTTGGACGATTGGCAGAGGATATTATACACCAAAAATGTTTCTGTCAATTTGTTGTGCGGTCAAAATCATACAATTATTGGGGACTAAGAGAAAAAGATCCATAAAATATTGCCTGCCCGAAAGCTCAAAGTACCGGAAAACTGCACGGAAGCGCCCGTGGTGGCATGATGAGTTACGTCTTTTGGGCCTGCACGATAAGGGCATAAGATCGCTATCATCATGTGGTTATTATATAGTCATCTTTTCACGAATCCATTTAATCCTCGTAAATGACGTAAAAGCCATTAATTATATATTTATGCTACTTTAAGAAATTTAGAGAATTAAAACAATATGCCATCAAATGTTTTGAAACCAAAGATTTGTCTCTAAAGCACGTTTATTGCAATCCATCGGTATTCGTATTTCAATGAAGCCGAATAGAGAATTGACGTAAACTCACGGTTTACCTGGAAGAGCAAATTCGATGATTAGAAATTTGCGGGCATAATTACAGAAAATTCGTATTTTGAATGTTTGCCCACAATGAACCGTGGGTTAAGTCAAATCAGAGGTAATTTTATTTAAACAATACCCACCGTCCTAAAACAAACATTGTAGATAAGAGACAACTTCATGAGGAAAATGAGCAGTGGCGTAACCAGAGGGGGTGCGGGGGGAAACCTCCTTCGGTTACAACAGACCATAAGTGGAATTGGAATCATTGACCGAAGTGTGGTACCTCCTTAGATCAGCTTATAAACCTGATTAAGTGCTCAACATTGTACGGGGGAGGGGGGGTGTTTACCATAGTTTAAATGCCAAGGTTAGTTGGGAAGGAAGATTGGGGCAAGCTATTTAGGTATGGCAGGTTTAAAAATCGCAGCAACTCTCAGCAAAACAGGTTCTCTGCAGGCGATATGAATTCCAAAATTAAAACAAGTAGACCAATATGTCATTCATGTATTAAACTTTATCTCTATTTAAAAGCTCGCCACAACAATACATGAACTGTTCCATATGAAGGGGGAGACAAAACGGGGCTAAATTGGTAAGAATTATTATAGGCCGCCATAAACCGTTTTGTGTCCACAAATACACATTGTCACAGTCTTAAAAAAATGAATAAATAAAATGTTATCTCAATTTATTTTCTTCAATATCGTGACGATGGATACCACATGGACTTCACCAAAACAATGGATGGGAGCTAAAGAGGATCTCGGCATGCGGGAGAAAACACTTCAGATTCTTTTATCTGGAGTGCATGGCATTTTATCTGGTCCTTACATTTAAAAAATATTTGAGGTGTTAACAACTCCCCGATTCAGCTTGAGTAATAGTATGTTACTGACGTGGGAGCATTAAAATAAAATGCCCGTCTCGTCCACAATAAAATAATCTTAAGTTCTACAGTGTGTGTCAATGAACTTGACCACGTGTCATCATTTATTCGAAAAGCAAAGGAGAAGAAACACGTAAAAAAGTCATGAAAGAAAGAAAAGTTGTTTGACAAGATTTCAGTTGACTACCTAACAACTTTGTGTGAACCAAAATCCGTAAGGGTCCATTTCTATTCAATTTGACCAGTTATTATCAGCGTTTTCAGAAGAAGACAAACGTCACTGGTATTCAGCCTTACGTCAAAAAATGGTTTGTTTTCGAAATAATTAACCTATGTGGGGGATACCAATTGCATGCATTATAATGATAAAAAACGTGGTCAAGAAGTTTTTAAGAACCACCAAGACATTTTATGTAATGCTAAAATTAATAGTACTACAGATTTGCGAGCAAAAGTGAGTGTATTTATATAAATGTCCAGGGTTTTGATGTGTTAAAATAGGATTTGTGGGATCACATAACCTTATCAAGGTGGAAATTTCCCAAAATGATGCATTGTTGGGCTGGACTTACTACACCCTCTGGCTAAACAGGAAGGATGTGGGTACACGGCAAAAATATTGAGTGAGAAAAGGTCACATTAACCCTTTTCTGTTGGTTAAAAATTTTAGTAAACGTTGAGTAAGCCTTACACGAAGCTGAGTTTATTTTACCCAAAAATCCACTAAGGGTTTACTACAACATGTAATACAATAAAAAAAAAAGCCAATAATTTATTGATTTTTTTCATGTTTTCATCAACACTGAGGATTTTTCTACGTGTTAACCAGTGAATGAAAAATGTTTTGAATCAAAAACGAAATCAGCCAACTTAAATAGATTATGATAAATATGTGATTGGTTGTTGATTGATACCAAAATTTTGAGTTTAATGGGGTGATCGCTGCAAACACACTAGGCTGAATATTTAACGATGTCCCCTTTAACACAAGGAAGGGGTGCTTCCAAATTCAAATTTAACCAGAGACGGTTTATGCATTATGCCTTACCCAACTGTCTCCAGTTTATTACGTCGAAAGATATTTTCCTCTTCTGCACTTGCGTCTGATTTGTCATCAATTAACGCATAACCCAAAAACATGAGATTTCCCTTGTCGGGCGAATCGAATCCTTACAATTAGAAGGCAAAGCATACATGGAATGGGTCAGAAAAGCTCCATCAGCTACAAGACTTCCAGCATGTGCACATGTCTTTCATTTGCCTTGAAATGATACGCAATGATCCTATGTCCGTTTAAACAGTATAAAATAAGTCCGATTGTTACACAGAATGTACAAACCCATCTTTGCTAGTTTATTTTGCAAGGGGGTTTAGTTGTCTCATTGTCGTCACTAATTTTTGGTAATCCACAGAATTAATTTCAAACCACTTAAAACTACTAGAAGAAATTAAAATAGTTGTAAGAGCTGTGATGTCATTAGAAGACGGGTCATGAAGTGAAATATACAAATAAACCTGAAGTTTCAGTAAGAAGAACAAGCCAACCATAATGAATTGTATACACATGAAAGAACATTTCCCAAGTTTTTGCTTCGCTATGCCATCGCCAAGATGAAAAAATATCATGAAAATATGCGCCATGTACGTCTTAAATGGCGGTCACAATATCAATGGCAGATCTCTGGCCTTTTCACTAACAACCAGTGTTTAACATTTTGTGGTGAACAACATCAATAATGCTCCCCAATGCATTAAGTATAAGAACAACGCTCACATGTATGATCCTGAGAGCGTTATGGTCGATAACCTAATACCAGCATTAGCCATACGATGGTTAGAAGAAAGTTTCCACAGCAAACCACATATAGAAAGATAAACCAGTGTCTCTGAATATTTGCGGATCCTTTTTCCTATCCCAAGTTCACCTTCAATGTCAACTTTCAACTCATTAGTAGTAATATGAATAGTAAAGTAACAATGAATGAATAATAGTTGCCATCGCGAATGCTCTCTGTCCTTGTTTTGGCTTTGCGTCAGTCTTTGCTGTACCTATCCCGCCTTCCTGCTGGATTGGTCTTACGGTTTACTCGTGTCACTCGTTAAAGTGGTAGGCTTTGGTGATGGCGGTGGATAAACAAACCAATCATACGAAGTTTCGTCTGCAAGTGGTAAAATTTTCTCTCCACATGTGTGTTTACAGAATGATACTTGGATTCTACCAGAAAACTGTCTCGCCTTTCAGCCTGTATGTGGAATCTTTGAAGAAGTTCTGGGGCAGCTTAGTATCGTCATTAAGCATTCGGTGTATCGAATCATCCAATGTATCCCATAGGAACCTGATCCACTGCATTCTTCCACCGAGATGGAGACGATTGTTTTGTTGTACATGCCCTCGGTAGACATACATCGTTATCTTCCGTTTATGCCACCGTAGAATTTCCATGAAAAGATTAAAGTTCTCTGAACAGTTTTGTTCGGCCATGATCACGGGGCCAAAAGAGCAGAAGCAAGCGTGAACACGCAAAGCAATTACAAACATTTACTGGCATTCGTTGACTACCTTTTATTCTTTTGTAAGGCTATGTTGTCTGCTAGGCGTGTTGCGTATGTTGAATTGTGAATTATTAGATTTTCATGGTGCCACCTGAATAAGGAAATATAAAAAGATATATTAATGTAGATAATCAAAAAATTTATATTACAATAATATAAACCCCTTAGTTTAAAAAGAATGAAACACAGTTCGTTGTTTGTTTAGCACCACACACACCTCAGATGTTCCCATATTAGATTGATTTTGGCATTGTATTTTTGTTTTGATTGAAATAAAATGTCTTATTTATTCAAAGGCGAGCCAGTTCTCCGAGCTTCATGTAATATTGTCTCGAGTGTATTATTTAACTGATCTTGCGGCATTGCATTGAGTTTCTATTCGTCCTAAAATTCAGAGCATTTGGCCCACTCCGTTCTAAATTGAAATAACATTTCCTTCGCAGTAAATGATTACATCTGGTAACTTCCTTTAATTCTTTAATGGTAATTTAGCTTCCCTATCGACAATATTAAGCATAGTGTGCCACTAAAAAGTAGTCTTTAATTCAGTCTATCTTTTTATTAGAATAAGGGCCGTACGTACGTAATAGGGGTTCATTGTTAGGAGTGGGCACATTCCTGTTTTGAGGCAGATTTCCCAGGTTGGAGGTGGTTTTGTGGCAGAGTAACTTGAATCGTTACATGCCACAACAAATTTCAATAGGCTGCTCAACAGTGAACATAGCTTCAATGTGCGCGTCGAAATCATTAAAATGCGTTTAAAAAACTCCCTTCAATATACCTATTTCTTATACAGAATACATCCTGAAAACCTAACATTCAGTGTTCAAAATCTGTTACAATGAACACACTCTGCAAGTGTTATTTTTAACAAACCCCAAGAACTCATTTCCGAACACATCCGGACACGAAAGCGTTTCTTGCCATTGTGCAATGTATGGGGCATTCTATGCGTCTATATATATCTTTATCATTTATCTTGTCTTTGGTTACTATAAACCTTTTTGGCATTTTTTTCTGTAATTGTTTTTCCGAATTTAAGATGGCAGCTGATAAGCCGCCTTTAGCTATTTAAAAGCTATATATCTAGATATATACTTTATTTCTGAAAGTTTACATCAACTAAGAAGTTATTATGTAAGGTGTATATAGACCGTATTCAATAGCCAGCCATGTTTGGGGTGGACAGATTAGACGCATTCCAGTACTACAAGTCTACAATACATTCACCGGTCATTGATCCCTGTGCAATCGCTAACATGGATCGATTGACAGCTTAATTAATTGTAGTCCTGGAATGTATGATCATGTCCACCACCATTTCTGGTGGCTGACGTCATATTGAATACGGTCTATTAAGGCATGGGATGTAAGTATTGACATCCTTATTGGCATTTTTGTTTGGTTAACATTCAAAAATGTTTAATATGAGGGCCAAAATGGCTTGCATTTACTTGTTTACCTCTTTAAAAACCTATTAAAGTGCGTTACATCTGTATTGTATTAGTTAGCATTCCAAAAGTTAATCAAAGTTTAAAATAAAGTATAGGATGTATGTCTTTAACGATTACAAACTCGTATCTGATATTTTGTCTTGACAAACATACTTAAACTTTAAAAATGACGGTCAATATAAGTATATGAATATATGACAATGTGTAGGTTGTAAAGATATTAAAGGAAGCCATATTGGCTTCCATATTGATGGTAAGCATGGAACACACTGCGAAATATCGGATCATGAGTTCCTACTGGGTTATACAAGCCCAAATTAGCAATAATCACAAATACTGAATGAGTTATGTCATATTGCATTTCGGGGTGGCTATATGGGATTTGGTGGTAATGTTGTGATCGAAAGCATTATCAAGAACCGTCCAGTAGATTCCTCGTGCATTAAAACCTGGATATAGAACATTAAATTATGGCCATTGAGTCAATTTGAGATGATGGCCGGTCATACTGGATTTCTAGAAAATGCCACTGCATGAGAGGTTGCCACACCCTCCAGAAAATTATGGCTTAGGTCCTTATTAACTAATCGATCGATTAGAAAAAAGTCTGAACTCCATTTCCACCCTGCCGCCCACAATTCCTCCGTGACTATAACATATAAATATGGTTTAGAGGGACGCGGTACTGTGAATCAAAAAAGTACTTGATTTTCAGCAAAGGTCACTGCCTATAAATACTGAAAGTGTGTTAATACTACAAGTCATTCAGTAAATTCAAGTTAGACGAGGTCGCGAATTCCACACCAAAGAAAAGGTCGTTAAGCATGATGGAACACACAATATTGAGCCCACTTCACTATTGATATAAAGTGTGCAAAATCAGTGATTGAGTCAAGCCATGACAATGTCAAATGAAGAGTGATAGATACAGTAAATTGTTAAACTTACATTATTCAGCGAACATTTTTTTGTTCTATTCCTACCATATTTCCTTCCTGTTGAATGACACATTCTTCCTTTAGTCATGGCAGGATTGGTTTAGAGTGATAGTAATAGACCGTTCTTTCGGATCTGCGGGGTGGGTTAAGTGGTAAATTTCCTTATTTGGCTATGAACTTGTTGTGTACACTCTTTGCATTTAAATATGACTGAATGCTTTAAAAAGCGACCCGTCATACCAGAGATGGGTCGATTTACCAAATGAAGTCCGTGACATTACAAGGCTATAACTTCGGGGTCAATAATGCTTTGATTGTTTAGATACTGTGGCATAGATTAGATGGGAGGGTGGGGGTAGATTAGAGGAAGATGCCCTTTCTGAAAAAAATGAGGGGAAATCGGGAAATAAAATACGGATATTCATGTTGAATCAGCTCTTTTTCGGACTTTTTTGCCCAGCGACCGAGATATTCTTGCTTGTGATCGTCGATTTGTTGGTTCACTTATGCGGGAACTTCCCCCTCGTAACCACCGGGCTGGCTACGCGGCGCGGCTGGTTAGACAGTACACCCACCAATTACTGGGGGGGGGAAGTACTGGGACCAATACTATATCGGAATCGCTGAAAATTTCATGATGGGTTTTTGTAGCTTTTTGTTGTTTTTTGTTTTTTTTGTTGCACCTTGGCATAAGTATATGTTTTGCGGAGATATTTGATATCCTTAATGCTTGTCTTCAGTATAACGTCATGAGACTGTAGTGGAAAGAGTGTGTCTTCCGATAAAATTGTGAGTTTTTGCACACAAGTAATTTTCTTTAGGCATTAATAATGCCATAAATTGAATGGAAGCACTTGCCAACTCCCCTTAATTGACACCAGCTTTGTGATTTCAAGGTTAGACAGGGGTCAAAATTTTAAAATGTTCCTATTGTGTTGAAATGTAATCATGAGTTTGTGCTGGTTACAAGGATTTCAAAAAGGTATGTTTACAACTATCTATTTGCTTATGTTTCGGAGGTTTATGGGGTAATATGTATATATCTATATATATATAATATATATATATATATACTCTCTCTTCTCTCATCTCTCTCATCTCTCTCTCCTCTCCTCTTCTCTCTCCTCTCTCTCATCTTCTCTCTCTTGTGGGGGGTGTGTTCTGTGCGTGTGGTCTGTTCACATTTATTTGTGAATAAAACAAAATTATCTGAAAACGAAAGCGCACATACTCTACCGATAGTGAGTGTAGTATGCAAATATATTCCTTTAAGCCATAAGCTATTTTTTTGTGTGCTACCCGCCCTCAAATTTGGCACGGTATCTATTTGTTTACGTTTTAATGAACTAATTGCTCTCATATTGTCTGCTGTAAATAACCTATATGCCCAGTTTCCAGGAACGATTTAAAAAAACTAAAACATTCATCCACATCTCTATTAACAGCCCGACTAAGTATCGAATTTGATTTTCTTTTCTTAATCGAGCTCTTTGTCATGACTTTTTGGATTAAGTTGAAATTAGTGGCAAAGCTAAATTTGGTTGAGGAACTGGAACATTGTGTTCCGGTCCTGAGATGAATCATCTCAGGTCCCTCGTATTTCCCCAGATTTTCAGGGGCCATTACTTTAACATGGTAATTCTTTTCACAACAGTGAAAAAAAAAGTGTACTATTTTTCCAATTATTCGATACCGTGTACTCCTATTAACAAAGTGTCATACCAAAAACAATTCGTGTTAAATATGGTGGCTGAGCGAGGGTAAATGACATAATCTCAATGGGTAACTCCTGCCAAAAGAAACTGCCATCATACTGCGTGGACGGTGTACCGTCGTCCTGGTGAATCGATTTATCGATAGTAGATAGGCTGGTGGTGAAGGATTCAAACTTCAAATAGGCAGGATGATATGCAAAGTTCAATTATTACAATACATTGCCCCGAGTCGTTTTACACACCGCCCAGGACACTAATGAATAGAATATACTTTATCACTTATGTCACTAAGTCCAACAATAACATGTTTTCATTACCAAGTTGAGGAGGCCAACAGAAGCTGACAAGTCGTTCTCCAGGAAGTACTGTGAGGTGATAAACAGCTAGAAATTACCAACTGCCAAAAAAAAACAATACTACAGTTCATAATAGTTGTGAGTACCTGATGAATGTTAAATTAATAGCTGCTTAATTAAACTTTTAGTCGAACTTATGATTTGTTGAGGGCTCGCCGATTGATTCCATCCATTGTTATGGCTGGAATTAAAGATCCAACATGTACTATTGCTGGTATAATTATAGTCAAACCATCTTTCCTCAATGGTTAATTGGTCTATTGCTTCTGTGATAACAGAATACACGAATATATAATTGATTCTAAGGCAGGATAGGAGGGATTTTTGTTTGATACAAGTCGTGTAATTTTTTAATATATAATTAACATATTGTACATGTAATCAAAGTTCGAACACGCGCTTTGAAAATATTTAAAATCATGTTAGATAGTTTCTCATCAGTAGGCCAATAGAACAGTCGCAACCCTTAAACCCTACTAGGTTAAATACACCGAAAGTAATGCAACAATTGCTTAACTAATGATAGTACCCCTCTTTTAATTAAGAAAATGCCCATCCCCAGAATGTGTAAGCCAATGTTTACAGTAGACTTTACTACAGCAATTTCTAGTCTAGTACAAAATGAACAAAACTAACTCAACTTCGACCAAAATGGAGGGCAGTGTTTGTGTACAGTGTAAGAAAGAAAGTGGCTGGACCCGAGAAGATTTACGAAAAGCGTCGGAACACTTTGGCTTTCCATGTGGTGTCCAAAGCGAACGTCATGGCTGAAAATAGCCGTCCTATATCAGTACACACATTTAAAACTGCGCAGACGATGTCAGCCAATATAGCGGCCAAAAGCAGCAAATCTTTTGAAAGGCATAATACTAATTTACAGCGGCCACAGTTAATTAACAATTAATGTTTCAAAACTTACATTTCTAATAATATTGAGACATTATTTTTTTTTATTTGTGACTGATAATTGTAAATTTGTATTATCTGACCAGTTTAAAAGTATCAGAAATGCGTTTATTGTGTCAACAGACTCCTATGTATTTAACATATATATTCAATCCATGTATTCGCGGATCTGTTTTGGTGGCCATTTTGAATTCGAAGCCTGCCAAGTGTAAAAGTGTCAGAAATTGGTTTCTTGAGTAGATGGTTATTGGTATTTACTGAAATATCGATTAATAAAACGTAAACAGATATATTCCTAACGTACCCAGAGGAAAATCTGACGATCACCACAAAAAGAGAGGGAAAAATAATCAGAGATAAATTCTATATTTTGATGTTTTTTGACAATAGATTTATCTCAACCTCTGCCACGATAGGTGATTTCGAACTTTGATTTATTTGTTATTCCGATATACATATCGTGCACCCGCTTGCTTAAGGAGACCTTAAAGCAATATTAGCACATTTTTTGAAGAGCGCCCCCAATTTTCAAAATTTGATATTGTTGCACAGTTACGTTGGTAATTGTCTAGGAAACTATACCTGCGAACGAGAATGCTAAAAAATGCGTATTTATCACAAAATAATCGATTTTGTAATTAGAATTGAGATCCCAGATTGGACTTAACGGCAGAGCTGGAAATGCTACGTTTATGTCCGTCCATAATGAAATAGTGCCACCTCTAGAAAATAACCTCTAACTTGACTTGCCTGAACTATTAAAACAGCTAATGGATGAGCGTAGACACGTACATGGCGCTATTTCCCGGCTATTATTTCATTGGAAGGCCGTTTCCAGCTGCCCGTGAATTATTATCGGGGATCCCCGATAATAATTATTCTAGTACAAAATTCCTTCGTTTGTGACACATAGACATTTTCGAGCTTAACCATTCTTTTTTTTTTTTTTTTTTTTATTCACAGGTATAGTTTACTAGCCAGTTACCAATGCAACCGTGTAAAAATCTCCAATTTTTTGAAAAATTGGGGGCGCTCTTCAAAAAAATGTGCTAATATTGCTTTAAGTCAACTTCAAGTTGCAAATCATGTAAGATAACAACTGTTGTTAAATTAGCCAATGTCAAAGAATATCACGTTCAAAAACTTTGCGAGTAAACAATAACAAGCACGCGAGTAAATGTCCCAGTTATAGCTTCCTGTTTATTAAATTGTGTTTAGTCGATATAAATAGCAAGCCATGCAATATCAGTAGCTGTAATAAACTTCCAATTTATCACTGAAAGAAAAAAAATTCCAAAATTTATTTTGGAAAGAAAGAACAATTAATCTAAGAATAATGGCAAGAAAGTTCCTTATATCTGCCGTATCCTTACTCTATTTTGAGGTTCGACAGTTTGCTTATGACATTTTCACAAATGTAATCATTGTATATTTTTAAAATAAGTCAATATTTAAAATTAGCGTTTTTGATGCCAAAGAAAGGAGTTTGTTTTGAGAGCCTAAAAAAAATATAAAGATTTAGAGCTTCACATTTCTACATGTGTCGGCCTTGGTGAATGTTTTTGGTGTAGAACCTCAATGAAAACATTAATTTTGAAAGCCCTGAAAGCAGGGTATTTGGAAATTAATTTATTGATTTTTTAAGTTTTTCCCATTTTTCTTGCAAGATGTAAACATACAGTATTGAAGCAAATAGTTGGCATGTATTAAATTGCTTCCATTGATTAAATTGATTTTCATGTACCCCTAACCCTGACGTCTAGCCTATCTCACGGGAGGAACTGAAGGAGTGAGGGAAGAAGGGGAACAGGCAAAGTCGCCAATTCGGGTGGAATGAGAACCCCAGCCCCATGACCCGCGGGAAGCACGCTTCGATGGCCCGGTCAGCGATTTCGTGCCAATGAGTCTCGGTTTGGATGACTAATCGCTACTTTATGGACTTAGTGCAATTTTTCTCAATTAACACAGTGAGTTTTAGCTGTGCTAGGGTTAGATATAGTAGATTTAATTCAATTAATATGTCCCAGACGTTCAATTTGTACGGGTACTAAAATTAATGATCGAGCATTGTTTTTTTTGATTTGATTCAAGATGAATAGCAGTTAATGATTATTTTATATGATTACATCCTCTGTGAAAGAATTACATTGTACGACCTTGTCGTTCGCAAAATAGATTGATTTCTTTTAAAAAGGAAAAACAAACTTTTAAAAAATTCAAATATTAACACTTCATAAAAAGATCCACACAATGTGATTAGAAGCAAATTGAAGTCCTGTCTTGTGCGGAATGTGCTTTTTTTATATCAGGATACTCGTAGTTTCTTAAAAAGCTTCAACATTCCAAAATCAACGATGAACATGATGTACAGGCGCGTAGCCACCCAGTGGTTCCCGAGGGGCAATTTCCCGGTAGGTGCAATCAAATGTCCCGTATTCACAAGTAAACATTTCCCGGTCGAAGGGGCAAAATCCGAAAAAGGGCTGCTTTAACAACAAATATCAGTGTTTTATTTCCCGATTTCCCCTCAAAACTTTTTCAGAGGGGCACTCTTACAACCTCTGCCCCCACCTGGCTAAGCCACTGATGATGTATATGAGTATGAGTTTAATCTCGTAGTATGTCAGCTTTGATATGATATAGACGCAAAAACACTGCCTAATAAGCTACTTAAAGTGCAACAGGAGATTGGGGGCATCCATATATTGGTAATATATAGTATTTCTATAGATTAGAGCCCCAACAGAGTTTCTGTACATTGTATTTGGCTACAGAAATGCCTTGAAAGTGAAAACAAAAGCGATTTGGATTTGCTTAATTTCAATGAAAACTATAGTCCAGGCTACAGACCAAGTGACCTGTTATACATATATATAATGTGTCAGCGTTGCAGATCATTTTATCCTGCTGAATCTGAATCGATGGATGCCAGACGAAAAACCTTGAGCATTTTCGAGGAAGCGCATCACTTCAAAAGTGCCACCAAAACACTAAACCCCAAAACCATATGGGAAGTACTAAAAAGTTGTAATTTTTGGCCTGCACAGTCAAAACACCCATGTGACCAATTAAAAATGTTATTCATTAAGAGAACCCGTACAAACGAATAATATTAACACAATATTACATATAAAATAATATATATTGACCCACATATCGAGTGGTTTCATAGAAAAACGGAAAGTATATAACCTAACAATGAATTAAAAACCACCTAGTCATGACCATGGCTATTTAAAAAATCGCGCTAGTGTTATTAACGTGCTATGCGATACGACCGGCCGTTTAGGTTCAACATTGCCACAGGGAAATTACACATTATGAAAGCATATGCGTGACGATGTATGACGATACTGTGCCGTCAGTATCGCATAACACAATACATATCCCATATACAGTAGCGCGAATTTCAAATAGGCGCGTGTCAGACAAAATGTTTTAATTGTGTTAGGTAGCATATCATTCCGTTTTCCATTGAAACCACTCCATATGTGTTCAATAATGTTTTATAGCGTATATTGGTAGTGTATTCTTGATTAAAGGTTCTCCTTAACACCTAATGAGAGATTCATATGGCCGCCAAATACAACAAAGCATGTGATATTTATTACTTTTGACCGTAGAAAGGTAACATGATTTCTATATACAATTCTGTCGCAATAAATATTAATTGAAACAATTGAATAGCTTTCAACAAATTTGCTAATCAATCAAATCAATAAACCATTCAAGAGGCTCAAATAGCAAAATCATTACTAGAAAGGCAAGAGCTGCAATGTTTGTGTAATCACAAACTGCTTCAGGCAATTAAATAATAACATAATCAAATGATTGATTATATGCAAGGTGGCATCCTAGATAGGCGTTCAATAGGGCTGCAAATGTCAAATCAGTAAAGGTCAGTAATTCATTCACGCTGAGGCTAAAGATATATAGTTTGTGTTAGTTGGATTATCACTTCCAAAAACCCCAGTAAGGCTATCTTAAGTGTCATTGAGTCGTATTCATCAAATACCCAACAAGGATGCCAATGGACGCCTAAAACCTACCAAAACAAAGATACATATCTCTCTGGACTATTAGTGATCGGATTTTCGCCGCTAAGTGGCATTTCCAGCCATATTGGATACCCATTTTGATGGATCTTACATGTATCGAGTCCTTTGATTACCTAATGAATTGTAATTGAGATGAGGACTTACAGGTAATATACACAAAAGTTGCAGTACAAGGTGGAAACAAGCTATCGGGTTAGTGCCATCTTAGAGATCGGAACCCATTGTGGATCCTATAATGACGGAATTTATTTACATATTTAAAAATATGTCTTATGATGTTAATCAAGTTTCTTGACTGCCAAACACAACGGATCGATAACAAATTACCAACATTCAGTCAGAAAATAGATCACGATCAGAAACTTTATTGTATTGGCGGCCATATGAATTCATTGATTAAGCTGGTTACAGATCCTATTTTTATTGGTCACAATGGATGTTGAAACGAGGACAGAATGAAAAAAATAACAACTTTTGAGTTGACAAGAGATGATGTTTTGTGTTTTGGTGGGCCATTTTGATTTTGGCGTTTTTACAAAAATGTTTTTTAACCAAATTTGCTCGTCTGGCATCCATCGGATCAGAATCCGCATTAAAAAAACATGTATGGAAAAAAACCGTGAACAACATTAGATATCTAATAAAACATGTGATATTAGGCACTCAATGACTCTGCTAAGCCTGACTAATAGCAGAATTTGTATTGGCTCCTGTAGTAAATTAGAAATTTCCACAATTTTTGTACCAAAGACACCATTTCTCAGTTTAAGGGCAGTGTCACCCTAGTGCTTTTGTTTTGAACGAATTTCTGATTTTGCCCACCATTTTAAATCACCTGTGTTCTATCGTTACCAACAAAGGTTATCCATGCAGACAATCCTGAGTTGTATTTTTTGAAGATTTAAAACAGCTATTGACCATTTAAAGTCACAAAAACCACATAGTCTTAACGGCGGGAAATTTAAGCACATACACGCCGCCAGTCCGCTAGGGCGCAGCATCGCGTCGCGTGTGAATTTTGCTTGAGTATGAAGCGTTGCGCGTGTTTATGTAATTTGCGCGAACGAATTCTTGGAAAACGACACTAATATTGAAAAGTTAACCAAAGCGTAATTTAGACCAGCGGAAAAATTTAAATTTCTTCTGATTTATGGAGTGAAGACAAAAGAGTTTGATTCAATAGTGCATAAGATGTATTTTCATCAATTGCACAACAACTCATTTTGAAGTAAAAAGGTAGTATTATTTAAAGATAGACAGCTTGAAATGGCGTGAAAAGTCACTTTTTTACTAAAACACGGATTTTCTCAATGTTCAATTTTCGCCAAACTTTGGCAAATTTTCAGACAAGGATAACCCAAACACAAAAATAGCGAAGTAAAAGGTAAGGTTTAACTTTCCTACGAAAGCAATCGGTCTTCTCTAGGACGGTTTTTCATTTTTCCATTTTCGATTTCTAAATAAAGATATTCTCCAATCTATACTCAAATTTTGGAAAAGAAAATTAAAAATCACACTTTTTTTACTTTTTTTCCGTATATTTCGAAAAGTAAGTCTATTTTTAAAAAATGAAAAACCGTTCCCTAGACAAATTTGTCTTGTTCTGAAATTATTAAACATAAGAAATCATGAAAATTAAATGTTTTTTGTTATTTTTTTGCTGTCTGAAAATGTTGGGCAAAACATGTTTTTTAGTATTTTTGTCAAATACTGAAAGTTTTACATTAATCTAATGCCATCATCGGGTTCACCGTCCAATTTTCTTTCTAGAAGGTATACTCTTACATACAATAATCAAATATTTGCAAAGTGACAAAAACCAAAAAAGATACTTGGGAAACTTCAAGGTTAAACACTTCCCTTAATCCTTCACAGGGGGATATTTTGGATAGAAAGCTGTACATTAGTGCCAAAAATCAGAATTTGAATATTTTGGGGGATACCTGTTTTGTGAAAATCTCTCGTTGCACTTTAATTTTATTCTCTGATATTATGTGTTGAACAAAATGTGTAATTGGATGAGACCAGGTTCAATTGGTTATGTTATGTTCAACATGTTCCTCTTATTAAGGTACAGTAGAAAACTATAGATTAAGGTGGCGGTTTAAGTCAGGAATTCAAAGGAAAACTGTTTTTTGCCGTATCTTCTTAATTGGTTAGTTCAATATATATAAAGTAGTAATATTTAGAAGGTTTAAATGACTCAGGAAATCCAAATATGATAAGATTTTTTCCCCAAAATACGTATTTTTTGAAAAAAAATATAAAAAATGGTGATTTCACTCATTTGTTTTGTTACCTATAAAAAAATATAGAATGTTATAAAAATGTGCCTTGTTCGTTTGTGGATTCCTGAGTCCCCCAATAGTTCTAGGGTCGGTATTCCCTTTTTTCAAATTCTGCAATTATTTAGCAAATTATTTGCCAAAAAAAGACCAAATATCCGCTGTTTGTTTCAATTTGGAACAACGCCAATATTGTCAAAAATGGACATAAATCACGATTTTTAAACCAAAATGAAAAAACTAAAAAATAACGACCCTAGATTTGATATGCTCTTAACAATTTGTTCACAGTTTCTTACTTGTTGTGATAGGGATTTACGAGTAACTGGGAACCGAAAATCACGAATTATCGCCGAAGTGAACACAGAGAAAATCGATATTTTGTCCAAATATTGTCCCGTTCGCTACAAAAATATTAGCCTTATTCCAAACCACAAGCGATTCATCTCTCATTCGTTCACACTGCGTCTGCACAGGTTTCAAAATTACTTCAATCTGGATATTTATGATCAAAATTCAACAATTTATGTGGCTCAAATCGTGAAATTAAAAGCCCATTCTGTTTGCAAAAGCATATACGAGGGCAACCATTTCATGATTTTACAATTGCATAAAGTTACCATGGGATGCGTCATATCGAATCGATGCATCAAGGCGTTTCTGATGCGCTCATTACATCGCCCGCGCCGAATAGCACAGGCGCGAATACGCGAAATTACCTGCCCTTTTGCAGTTCAAGCCCATGTAATGGTTTTTGTCAAAAAATGCGTAACATAGTAAAAGTAAAATGAAACAAAATATGAGGAAAAATAAATATATATAGATCTGTTAAAACTAGGGAAAGAAACCATGTTAATGCCATTAAACATTGGAAAAAACTAAAAATGGCCATTTGACTAGTTCCTGACTTAACAGCCACCTTAAGTCTAACTCAACCAGTGCTATTATTAATTTGCGAAAATATCCAAGAGCAGTTAATTGTTTTTGGACGTTTGGTTTCAATATGATATATGTTTCATGTGGCGAGCCCAACTTTAACCGAATATGTAACTAAAGGAGAACCGGACAAGAATAAATTATACAATATACGCGATAAAATAATTATTGAACACATATCGACTGGTTTCATGGAAAAATGGAATTATACTAACCATAAAAATGAATAAAAACATTTTGTCGACCATGCGTATTTGAAATTCGCGCTAGGTGTTATGGGATAGGTATGTGTGTTAGGGATACGGACGGCCACAGTACCGTCATACCACCTTCCACATGTGACGCTGTCATAATGGTGCACTCCTATGGTCCGTGTATGACACAAACGTGCCGGCGGTATCGCTAACACGTTATATAATAGCGCGAATTTTAAATAGCGCCTGGTCAGACTAGGTGTTTTAATTCATTGTTATGGTTAATATAATTCCGTTTTTAGATGAAACCACTCGATTAGGTGGTCGATAATTATTTATAGAGTTATATTGTATAATATTTATTGTGCGGGTTCTCTTTAAGTACGAGTCTTCGTGGGAACCAGTTACCCAACCAGAAGTACAAAGTCGAAGGATTGAATCGAAGAAAAAACTTGGATCATTTTTCCTATTTTCTTATTCATAATTAAAGCGAATAGCAAGGACATTTCCTACTGTGGATATTTCTCAATTTGTTTGAACAAATTATGCCTTGAGAGCAAAAAACTAACGTAAAATACATTCATTACACACATTTAACATTGTATAAGCACAATCGGCAATTTCTATTTCAGCGATTATTACTGACAAAATCGTAGATCACTCATATTCTATGGCTTATTAAAGACACTATCAGTGAGTGACCCGAAATAGTAAAACTTTTTGAAATTGCCGGAAGAGCTTAAAATTCAAGGATTAAAGTTGTCATAAGTTTTTTTTCCAACTGAAAAATTGACATGAAAAAGAAGAAAAGCAGGTCCAAAAGATATGAATCCCCATTCAATTTACGTGTTGTGGTAAGTGGCCGTACGGACAGTAATGACTAAAATATCCGTGTTTTTTTATTTCATTTATTAGGTGATCACTTGTAGGGTATTTAGGATACCTCACTTTTTATTATTATTATTATATTATTCGTAAATCACTGATAGTGCCTAAGTATCAAAGCGGTTTTGCGGCGCATTTGCATTTCAGTGAAACAAATGAGTGTGGCTTTCCCATAAGCAAAGTCAATTTTTACCCAGGCCACTGGTGTAGTGCATTTTGTTTACGTACTGTGCGTACCCTAATACACTTTGACAACTTGGATATCTGTTTAATCTGATGTTAATTTCTTCCTTTGTACCTTATTAATATATTAATGTTTTGCATGTGCTCGCCCCGAGTTAGAAAAGCTGTTATCGATATGTAAGCTTACCCTGGATTAAATAAATAAATGAAAATAACATAAATAAATAAAAAACAAGCACATTTTAATTATTTAATTAAAAATCATTATAATATTTACGATAGGATCTTTTGTGTAGTTATAGTTGTTGACATCCCGTATGGACTACTATTTCCATTTCGTCTTTACTCTTCCAGAACTATGCAACTTGGTGACAAAAGCCACTATGTTGATTGCCGGTGGTTTTAGTCCTCGTACAAATTCGCGACTAGACCCGTCACTGAAAGAGTGTATCACACCGACCTTGCCAGGTTTCTTACCACATCATCACCCTGCAGGGGACGCCACGGACAAAGAAAGATGTCTATTATTTATCAACACAGCCAGAGCCTGCACAAAGAATTGAAGGAAACGGGGAGCAAAGCCCAAGTGAAGTTCCTAGAACAGGAAGGTCGAGCCCTTTACGGGCTATCCCCAAAATAGTAGAGGAAAATACAGAAATGCAGCTACGAAACCAACAGTCCAAGCAGGTTTTAGTTCTCGAGCAGTAGTCTTTGAGGTTAAAATATCACGCGAAAGCCATCTAGGTTAAGTCGCGAACTAACCACCGCCAAAGTTAATTTCTTCCGGCTGATTCACGTCCTCAATTTCTTATCGGAATCTACATTGCCGCATTCATCGCCACCAACTCCGTTTTCTGCGACATAACAGCGTTCATATTCGAGGACAACAATTACCATCATCTCCTGAATCCCGCCCATCCATCGCATCGACCATTCCCCAGCTCCGCGAAATTGCG
This sequence comes from Ophioderma brevispina, assembly GCA_023653785.1. Classification (NCBI taxonomy): domain Eukaryota; kingdom Metazoa; phylum Echinodermata; class Ophiuroidea; order Amphilepidida; family Ophiodermatidae; genus Ophioderma; species Ophioderma brevispina. The sequence goes on from JAMKCH010016178.1 coordinate 103,247, forward strand.
ATACTCCAACCGATGGTGTTGCCACAAGCGTTAGAACCTAAACGATTAATTTCTAAACATGATTTCCGACGAAAGAGGCGGTCTTGGACGATGACATCAATGTCAATGCTATAGATAGTAGGTCTCTTGCCAATGAAGAAAAATATCACAGACTACTACGACAAAAACACGAGAATATCTCTGGTGCATGCATGCCAGACCAACACGTCAGACCTCAAAGGCCATTCAGGTGAACCCTAGCAGCGAAAAGATATCGTCTCGACAATGAACGAAGATATCTGGACCTTAAATTTAACGACAAACCGTGTATTCGGAGCGAGAGCTTGCTCAACGAAGAACTTTGGGGATCTGTCCAATGACCTTACCTCGATGCTGTGATGTTCTTGGTCCACGTCATTGCCATGGACTGTGAAAATACAAAAACGAACGATGCTACTTCGCGAATATAGATCTTTCCCGATCATAATGACTACTGCTAAGCAGTTACAACAATGAACCGTTGTTCCGCAGAATGCACCCGGAATTACTAATCTCCTTGGGAAGTGTTTCACGACTTGAATATGGTGATATTTCCATACCGTCCAGTCAGACGGGACAAGCTAACGATCGTATAAAAACTTTTCCAAATTAGTCCGGTGACGGTGAAAAAGAACCAACGAGGCGTCCGTAGTAGCATAAAGCGCATTCAATATCCCCGATGGACAAGACTTCTTTGCAAACATTGCTGATTTAAGGACTCAATCTTCTCCGCCCGGCAAGGTGGTCCGCCGAGGTCGCCGATGCAATTTTTGAATTTCAACCAGAACAAGCGCATTCCCTACAATTGAAAACGTTCAGTTGGTGCCGAAAAATGAGCAGATTGGGAGAATCCATCTAACTACTACTTCGTCCCCCACTTCTCTCCAGGGACGAGATCAAATACCAACAGAGTCAACCAAGAATTCTATGCCGGCGAAGCGACCAACAAGTACGAACTCCCCATTGCACCAGATTTAGATACTTTCTTAGCAAAATCAGCAGACACCGCTCGAAAAGATCAATATGATGCAATACATGTTATTCAAGAATCGGATGAACCAGAGGAAGAGGAACAGTAGTCAAGGCTGTTTTCTAAGCTTAATTCAATATAAACGCAAACACATGAGATTTCAATAGGCCGTACATTGGTAATATTTGCCATTCGAAGGTCAAGAATATAGGTAACTCCTTGATTCTAGTATGTCTGTGCTGTCAAGTAACCAATATTGCAAGACGGTATAAAAATAGAATGTAAGATTCATTAATGCTTTATCAACTAGACAAACGGCTTCCTTCTAATGTGTACCAAAGCTTAACACTTGCAAAAATTGGGCTGCGCGTCTTTTAGTGTGCTGGCCTTCGTTTGCATGGATCCGAAACATCTAATGCAATCTCTTGGGGATTCAAGTGAGTTTTTTCCTGTTGTATATTATTACATGTTGAAACACAAATTTAATTATGCGTTATTACGTCTAACTTTGTGGGTTCCCAAACGGGATAATGTACGCTCGTACAGTGACTCCCGACGCAGACCAACCAAATCCAAGGTTGAAGCAGTTTGACAAAAGTGAAGGGAATCACCCTTCTGAACAACAAGATGATCATTTCGATTACGATCTTTGAAAAAGCTAGGGCCCTCTCCGATAAGATCAAAAAGTGTTTTTTGCTGTCGCGCACAGTAATACACAGCCTTAAAGCTTGTTTTGCCCGTTAAGAATGAATGTTTATTACTATATAAATTATAATAAGGAGTTATGTTTTGCAAAATGATCGGACATTAAGTTGTAACGGGGTGAGAAACGTATCAAGCCATAAGGCTAAAGAGCATAATTCTTGCTTATCGCCATGTCGCCAGCCCAAATACGATCACTTAAAATGTCCCTGACCTGTTAAACAAAGGCCCATGCACAGATTACATTGCATTTTTATCAGCCTTATAATGTCCTAGTTAACCCTCGTTTTACGGGGGGGGGGCAGTGAACTTCGTCCGGTGCACTAAAATGCCAAAAACTGTCATAAAAAAGGCTTCTAGTGTAATAGTTCCTCATCCTTTACTGTCATTTTTAGCGAAAAAAAAAAATGTTTGAAGGACCACCTTCACCGGGGTTAACGTATGCCGTCAAAGTCGAAGGGTAAGGGGGTGTTGCCACCCAAGGATATTTTATGTGCATTTTTAAAACTATGATGCACAGTACGGCTCTAAAAACTCGTTTATGCAAAACTAACCAATTGTCATCATTTGCGCTGAAAACCGCCATGAAAATCAGATATACCAAGGTTTTTTTTTAGCGCAAAATTGGATTTTCGCCTATTTTTATGATGGAAAATGCCAATTTTGCCCACTCGCGGACTTCATTGTGACGCAATTCTAGGTAGATCGGTAACTTATTTTGGAGCAATGGAAAGAGGAGACCATAAGCTATTCACGGTATCAAATCAAAAGCATCGGGACTTTATAACGAATTATCAAAGGGGTGGTAACCACCCCCCGCCCCCTTGGTAAACCCGTGTTACAAAAGGCTTGGTAAGACGTGGGGTTAAGTTCAAACATGCTAATATCGGTCATTAAAGTTTCGCAAGAGTTGTCTTGAGAGCATGTCGCATTTATAATTCCGAATGGATACAAAATTGCCCAAAATATACGAAGAACAGTATGCAATATTGATCAATTGAGCAGATGTCAATGTGTATTATACATGTTTTGCATAAAAATATGGTTCAAAGTAAACAACTTCCAGCCTAGTTAATAAAGAAATCCCTCATGTTTCGTTCATTATTCATACCGGCCAGTACGTACCCTCTCCCGCTACGCTCTTGCAAAACGCCGAGATACATAAAGTCGATAACCCACATCATGCTTAGTATGAAGGTAATACCTGATAAGGTATAGAGACTAAGTCGGTGACGAATGTACTTCATCAAGAACAGCACAATAAGAAAAAAGGCGCCCAGATACGTTACCAGATACGGTATTCCGGGTTTTTTTTTTTAAAAATCACAATTATCTTAATAACTTCTACCAAATAATCCTAACATAAAACCAATTCGCGAGATCATCATGGTCAATCAGACGTGATCAATGTTGATCAAAATGCCAGAAAATTACCAATCCTAAATGGCCTATAAAATAAAGACGTCATATATTCAACGTCATGTGCAGCTTTACCTTCGCTACAAGGAAGGGACTAGTCGCCAGACAAGTCAGGGAATTACTGTGGTGAAATCTATATTTACCGGACAAACTTATGCGGCGCTATTTATATAGTATTCTATGCAGATCACAATAGTATTATCGGTTTATTCCGTCAAGGGGCCTTAAATGTAGGATTAAAATCAATCACCACCAACATCCTCCTCGCTAGGTGTAGTGGATAAGAGCATCGATTTTAATGAGGTATCACAAGTTCGAATCCAACCTGGCCTTTTTCAAATACATGTATTTCATATTATTTTAGAGTAAAGAGAAATATTACTAAGTCCAGTTAGTTTGTACGGTAAATAGATTTCACAAAAGTAATTGCCCAGACTAGTCCGGCGAAGAGCGTTTGCCCTTTCAAAGGCTGCAGTTGATGAGTTCGACTATTATTATTATTATTATTGTTATTATTATTATATATTACTACATTATTATTATATCATCAGAATGAATGAAACCAGTCTTGTTATACATTTAGTCTCATAGTCTGTTCATTTTATTTCTAAAATGTGTGAAACATGTTTTAATATAAGATTATCAAAGGTACTCCAATCATGTATAATGGGTCAGTGTACGGCAAGCCATAAAGGCCAAAGCACCGCCGCGCCGCAACGCGCTGCGAGAATAGTAGCAACCCCGGGGGGGGGGCACTCAGTGGAAAAAGGGTAGGGACTATGTGCCCGCCGATAGGGGTCAAATTTCACTTACTATAACAGTGGGTCATTTTCCACCATGCTACTATCATTGATGGGTCATTGTTTGAGGTCATTGCTACTATATAATGGGTCCATGTTAACGCGTTAAGCTCTTATTACTAAAAAATCGAGTATTGTTTAAGATCACCCCATGCCTTGTCCGTGTCACCCGAGAATACCTTCACAGTTTACGCATTTCAACTTATTTTCAGGAATCCTTGATGTGATATTTGGTCAATTTGGAGACCAAACTTGAACCGTTATCGGAGAATGGCCCTCTAACACTTATCGTTTTGTTTAAGGTTATTAGTGAATTTCTTATGCATTTTATGTTGCAAGCGCTTGAGCCTCCTTTGGGGAGAAATTCATAGTACATTATCAGCGCACGCCGTATATGAGTCCCTATGTTCCGAATTATTGGTTTAAGGGCTAACCCTGTGTAGAAGTTTTATAGTCCGGGGGCTAATAGTACACCTACAACTGTAAAGAATTCAGTTGAATCTTCACGCAACATTAGTTAACGCTTTATTCGGAGTCGTCGATGGAGCCGGACTATGCTCCCGGGGGCTATATCTACTTTTACACACAGTGTTTCTGACCGAATCCCTGCCGTACGGCAAGATCTCTGAAACACCTGGTATTCCAACTTTCCCTGGTATTTTAACATAACCCGGTATTTTGGTGGAGCATTCCCGCCAATATTTACAAATACCATCAGCTTGCCTTACAAGTACATCATGAAGTTTGGTGGTATTTCTCAGCATGGCAAAACTAATGAACCTCTATGCTTTGACGTCGTCCGTTGATTTAGCAAGTAATCACCGAAACCTGAAGATTTTGGGCGAACGGGTCAAAATTTCCAGCCAACTATTATGTGTGGTGGGATTTACTCACTCAGAGGCATTGGCCGATTTTTAGGCACACATGTAACCAAATTCTAAATTAAGTACCCCCCCCCCCCCAGAAATTCTTAATTACTTTGAAATGCGAATTACATGTCTCCGTCCTCATTATTCCTCATATTTCTACGATTTTCAAATATTTTTTTTAATTTCTTATTTAAATTTGAAGTAATTGATGCTTCGGTCAATGATTTATTTTTATATAAAAGCCCAGTAAACATGTATAAAAAAAATGCATTTATTTAAAAAAAACAACACTTATACATTTTCAGCTATTTTTAAAGAAGATACAATATTGATATAAAGCTTCACTAACACATTCATTGTTGTTGGATTATAGTTTATGAGGTTAATATTCTAATAAACCACGTATATCCCAATTCATTGAATGAAAAAATCTACTTGGTGTTTCGAAGATTAAGTCACAATTCGAATAAATGGATTTATGTGGAAAAATGAAATATGAATATGGTATATGTACTTGATCTCCCCTTACAAATCATAGGGCCCTCAAGCATATGCCTGCGATTTCCAGAAATGGGATTTTTAAATGCTCGGACATTCCAATTTTAATAGGCATTGTAAAGAAAAAATATCAAAATTATGAATCCTCTGGTTTCTACAAACCCTGGGACGTGAAACTAGTTTTTACAAAGTGTGGCCTTACAGTATTTATGCTATATAATCCTGCTACTGCACTTTAATCGCTTATCCTATATAATGAAATGATTACTATGTTGCCGTAATGTGTAATAAGAGGGAGGTATAGTTTCTTCCCACAATGCATTCTTCCAATACAAGTTTTGCACTGATTGCAACATGGGTTTTTGCGGCAAACGTTACGTATTTGGATGGAAGGAAATGCATTGTGGGGAAAAATAAATACCTCCTATTGTTGTAAATAATGTGATTATATATTCAGTGCAATATAGCAACAGGTGTACTCCCAAGTTTAATTTCCTCAAATATCAAAAAACAGACATATTGCGGCAGGAGCTAGCGAATAATTGTATATAACACATCTCGAGTTCAAAAGGTGTACAGTGATTGAATCTGTATACTATCCTGAAGGACCCTGAAATGCGCTCTTAAGTGCTGTATATGTGGCTTAGAAAGAGGAGGGGCTCGAAAAGATGCACAGGGGTCAATTGTTAAATTGATAAAATCATGTAAAGTTGGCCACTTATTTGTCTAACCATACGGATTCCAATCCAAAAAGGTTTAGTTGCCTTATAGTGTGGCATAGAACTTTCTTTTAGCAATTTATCATTAATATATAGAAACCAGAGTTTCGCAGGATATGGCTTACAGTTTTTAAATTAAAAAATATGACTATAAATGAAATCGGTGTATTCGAGTGGTTTATTTCCAATTAAAACAGATTAAAAATAATTATGTTTAAAAGCAAGCAAGTTTAACATTCAAGAACATTAAATGAATTCAGAAAGTGTTCCCAGACGGAAAAGGAATGCATTAGACCACCCACCTTCCGTGATTAGACAAACAGTAGGAGCGCCACGTTGAGAACGGGGGTTTCCTCCCCGGCCCACCCCAAAATTTGAGCATTTAAAGGTGCAACGAGAGATCCCAAATAACAGGTGTCTAAAATTGAAATTCCTGATTTTGCACTGGTGCGCTATGGTATAAACCTTTTATCAAAAATATCCACATCTGAGAGGATTAAGCTGAGATATGTTGCTTTGGTACAAATCGTGAAATTTATCATTTCCTATAGGAGCAAATAGGAAATTCAGCTCTTTGTTTTCATTTTAAGTCATTTCTGTAGCCAAATAAAAAAGGTAGGGATCTATTGATTTTTCTAAATCGATTGAAATCAACTGTATATCACAGAAAATATGGATGACTTGAAATCTCTCGTTACACCTTTAATTCTCCCCTTCCAGATTCCCTCATAAAATTCACAAAATTTAATAATTACAGTCTCTTTTTTACTCCCTCCAACTGAAACTGGCAAATAGATACGAACATTGGATTTGTACTAAATAGCATTCACACATCTCGTAAAATTATCTTGTAAAATTAATTCACTCTGTTTTCATTGATTAAAAGCTAAGCAGGCAATCTGTAAGCGGTTCTGGAACGTAACGCTCATTGTATGGAAATATTTGGAAACAATTTGGTTTCACCAACTGTTAATCTGACAAGTAATTTCAACTTGTTGCACTTCAAATCTTCAGACCACGATTTTACTTTCTACACATTTCAATATAATTGTGGTGAATAAAATAATTGGTATAATCAAAACTTTATATTAACGTTATAGTAAGACGATACACATATGTTCATTCTCATAGCAAACACTGTAAATATTTATGATAAACATCGTTCATCCTTGCTAACTTTTCAATGTACGTACATGTTTAACATCAGCTTTGAGTAATAGCCGACGCGAATGATAACATTGTGCGGGCTTACTGTATTTCGCGAAACGAAACGAAATGCCCATTGGATTACACGCTTTATTCCGTTATGCACGTTATGCATGCACGACGGAATTAAAGAGTGTAAACCAATGGGGCGTTTCGTTTCGTTTCGCCAAAACAGTAAACCCATTGTGACATTGATAGGCTATTTTACATTAGAAAATTATATACTAGTCATTTAAATTGTATTGTCAAGTTTCAAAACAAATAGAGCGACCAAGCGAAGCCCAATGCTGATCGTATTACTCCAGTAAGCAGAGTAAGAAACATACATTATGTACGATTTGGAAGTCACAGTAGAATCTATGAATCAATATTTACCCAATGAAACACTGCAAATAAAAAATAATTATTTTGTTTTCTCAGATGCGAGGACAAAGATGAACCTAATACATTTAGTTTGATTGCAAGTATCAGCGAATTCACATTAGCACCAATTCATATTCGTTATTATAAATTTGAAAAGGAAATAGATTTAAACAAATGCGTAAAAAAGGATAATGGACAATTTGCAAGTCAACATGTGTCAAAAAATAAACATGTATAACCTTGGCGATGAGGGTACCTGGGTAAATTATAAAACCAACAAAGAAAGAACAGGAAACAAATAAAAAAAAACGCATTGACGTACAGATCTTTTTGAAACTGGGTTCGCTATCGTTCACCAAAAGCTGCATTTTCAGCTACAATCCTAAAACGCCAGTTATAAAGATTACTCCCTCTTCATCTCGAAGGAACACGTCTTGTTCCTCTCGTGATAAGCTGAATGTATGTACTTCACTTTCCTCTTGAAGGTAAGTACCACTATAATTCCTTGCCGTAATTTAGCTCAGAGTTTTTAACACAAGAGGAACTGTAAAGGGATGGCTCTGCGCTTTTGTCTCTAGGTTCTGAAACCTCGATGCACCTCGTATTTCTTGAAAGGACTCCTATCAAAAAGTTCAAACAACTGGTTTCACAGAGGATAGGAAGTCAATGTTGGTTTTTGTAAAGGGTGGTCGCTAAGAGAGGTATATGGAGAAAAAGATACTGATATCATTGAAATTAATTGAGGTTCTCTTATTACTCAATCCCCAACTTATATTTACCATTAACTCTCAACCATCTTCATTAGGAAGCCCTACAATTTCAAGGGCTCCTTTCTTTGAAGCTTTGCCATCTCTTAAAATTACCCCTGAGATGAAAAGTCAATCGATCTCAAATGAGGCCACCCATACCTGTATTTTATCGTTAGAATTAGCTTTTTTTTGGTAATAAATAAAGCATAGTAGCGAGGTTAATGAACTGTGATCATGTTTTGAGACATCACATATCTCCGGTGACAATCCGATCCATCAATTTATAAGAAACTGGTAAAAGGCAGTGGCGGTACTGTCTTATTCGTCAGGGGGCTTTCATTCTTAGACTAAGTGTGTTCTTTGAATGCCTCGAGCTAAGTCTCAATGTGTTATCTTCTGAAAAGCAGAAGTACCATGGTATACAAATCTCTACGCAAAGCTGAAAAGGAGAAATGCAGAGCGGAACGTAAGTGGCTGAGATCTCAAATAACGGCGAATAAAAGGAAATATTCAAAACCAATACAGACAATAAAGATGCTCTGGATCTTGCCCAGTGTGAATCCTATGCAAGTTATTTGCTTTTGCCAAACTTCAGTTTGTGGTAGTTCTGTCCTGTATTAAACTTTTCTACGCTATGCGTGGGGCAAGAGTATCGAGAGCACTGCCCTTATCCACTTCAGGGAGTACAGAGACAACAACTTGGCTCAAAGTACTCTTGATAATTAACAAATGATAACATGATATCATTTTGTCAATATCAATTACAATTGACCCAAAAAGTATACTTATAAAGGTATGAAATTTCACTCTTTTTGGAGTGAGCCCTGTAGTCACTCAAAAGAGTTGAATTCACTATTTTGCATTTAGAGAGTTCTTTCTGTGTAGGTAGTGTAGGTTAAGCGACAGAGGCTGTGACTTTGCTGTATACTTATAAATAATATTTTGATGTTCAAGGTTCGAGCGATTCTTTTAAATGCGCAAGCAATACATAATACAAAATGACAGATAATTGAGGGAAAAAAGGGTTTTTTTTTTTTAAACGTGGTTGTGATTAATTATGTTACTAGGCTGAAGTGTGTGTATCGACTCACTCGAAATTCCTATACCCAAATGATTATTGCCAAGTTTGGTTGATAATGAAGTTGACTTTCATATGAGAGAAATTAACAGTTTACCCATCCAATCAATCACAAATACAACACATCATTTGCCTTTGACCTTTAGATGACTTTGATGAGTGTGCTAATTATTCAGGTCCCCTACCCACTCACCTTTCTTCGTTTTAGAGTAGATTGGCGATGTTACATCAGGGGACACTACCGACTATGACTGTTATACAGATACAGAGAGTTTTGAACCGGAACCATTAGAGAACTAATCTACGGAGCAAGCAAAATGCAATGTTCGACTTTTTCTGTCAATGGACGCTTGAAAGAAACTGAAAGATGCACGCCAAAATATCTATTTAATTCTGCAAACACTCTGTCATTTCACGTAGGCGTCTTCAAACTCAAACAAAACACCCACGTTACTCGCCGGTTACGCCTGGTTCTTTCCGGTTGTAACGCGGTTTCTATCTAACTTATTGTTTCCAACAATGAACATGGTTCAACTAACCTGACCACGCAGTCCTCGGCGAATTAAGTTTTGAAATTTCGTCCTTACCACCATACCTATTTTCATACTACGTTCAACAAATGTTTATTATATATTTTTAGTAAGATTTAAACTTTTACAACAATGACACACAGAGGAACAGGTATTCATCGATCTCTTCGTCTCCAGTATGAGAGAACAGTAGCAGTCCTGTACGATGCAGATTTCTTTCGTCAAGCTGCTTTCTGCGCAGTTTTTGCTACTTTTATTGTCGCATTTTCACTGTCAATTATATTAGCAGTAATCTTCAGGTTTGAAGAAGTGACATCTACACACTGCAATGTAAGATTTTGTTCAAAATTTCTCAGCTAATGCACGATAGATATACCAATGCCCCGGAGCTAAACCTCTTACGTATGCAAAGTTTAAAGTATTAATTTACCGGACTTTTTCTTAGTAATAAGGGAGCGCCCATGGTTCACGCCTGGGGGTGCGAAGGAATTCAACTTTTTTCGGCGAAGTCATCACGTTCCCCCTCTCTCCTTGACGAAAATTGCAGTTCCACCCTCTCCGTGGCTTAGCCCCGGTGGGGGAAAATGTGGGGGGGCAGAGTGCCCCCTCTGAAAAAAAATCTTGAGGAAATCGGGAAATAAAACAGGTATTCGTTTCAATCAGCCCCTTTTCGGATTTGTTTGCCCGCTACCCGAAATTTTGCTTGGTGATGGACGTTTTTTGCACCTACCAGGAATTGCCCCCTCATAACCACCGGGCTTGGCTACAACGCCTGAACCCACTCCTCCACAAAAATTGTTCGGATTCCTCCCATAATTCCCCCCCCCCCCGCGTAAATAATGTCTCCTCCCGAAATGTATAATTTTAGCTTTCGCTATTTTCCCAACAGTACTTAATTTTATCCCGAGCTTCAGTTCGTCATCAGCACCACGCCGTCAGCTTACGTGTGGAGGTTGCTGTCTGCCTTGTTTTTCTCTCTATCGCCTTTCTTTGATAATATTTCTATCTATAGTTCTACACCAGTGAGAGTCGGCCAGCATCCTGGGTTCCTATGGTTATGCCGTGTTATGCTTCATCCTGGAGTTGTTGAGAGCAACTTTGATTGGCTCTCATACATTTCATCTAAAGAATATTTTGGTATGTTCATCATAATTTTGCAGCACAGAATACCCCCGTGTCATGAACATCTAGAAAACTCAGCTTGGTCTGAATTTCATGTCTAAGTTTATCTTCCTGGTGATAAACTACAGGTCATTATGGTCTGCCTTTTGATCCTGATGTCCTTCTCTCTCACTCTCTATCATCGCCGCAAATTGAAGTGGTTGTATGTCAACAATACAATTACATCTATAGACCCCTGTGTAAATTCCGTTGGTCTATAGGTCAGACATCAGAGGTTATACTAAAGGCTGAATTAAATCCAACCACCTCAGGAACCCATGGGCAATCGACGCCAATTTTTAAACAAAGAGTTGATTTTCTATATGAAGGTTTCGATTTGAGTTTGGCTATTTCACACGATATTAATATATGGACCAGCATTATGTCAGGCAAAAAACACATTTGTTTGAAATTGAGGGCCGCCTCATCGGGAAATCCCCCCCTCTGAGCAGCCTTTAAAAACGTCGATTCAATTTGCATTTTCGACGTAATTTTATAAAAAACGTCGTCCTGTTTTCGACGTGCCACCGTCGTTTTCGACGGTCGCTCTAAACGACTATTCCCGCTGGGAAAGGAAAGGAAAGGAGAGGGCAACAAAGAGATGCCTTATCTTGGTCCTTCCCCCCACCCACATTTACCCACATCACAACTTTTCGTGCGAAGGGTTCTTGAAGCTTCTTCTCAATCTTAAACCTCACAAAGCTGCTGGCCAGACAATATCCCTACCAGACTGCTTAAAAAGAGTTATGCCCATGACTTGCTCCCTGCCTAACGCTGATCTTTTCAAACTTCACTTTCATCAAGGTAAGACTCCACTGATTGGAAGTTTGAACAGTATAGCTATTCTTCAAGAAAGGAGAAAGACCAAGCAGTTATTACCGCCCTTACTCTTTACCTCAGTATCTGCAATTAAGGACACATCTTACAGAGCCAATCTATCACTCGTGAGATATCACATCTTGTCAGATGCTCAATACGGTTTTCGCAAGCAACGACATGTAAACTCAACTTATACGAACTATTCATAATTTAGCCAAGGGCCTGAACGACAAGCAACAATTGTGCAAGTCCTGTTAGATTTTTCAAAGGCCTTTGATGTGGTTCCCCACAACTCGCCTTCTCCACAAACTGTCGTATTATGGGTCTCTGGTAACACTTTAGGTTGGATCAAAGACTTCCTGTCGATCCGCACCCAGCGGTAATTCTGGACTGGACAAATATCTGGACCAGTCAGCTGTCCACATCTGGGGTCCCACAGGGGTCTGTCCTGGTACCCACTGCGTTTCCTGTGTTTTATATTAATGACCTTCCAAATTTTGTCATCAAGCACAAGGCTTATTACAGATGACTCACTTGGTGTAATCGTATCATCAAAGTTCAGAATACACTCAAGGCTTTACAGGATGATCTCAACAACCTCCAAAGTGGGAAAGGCATGGGGTATGTCTGTAATCCTGATATGTGAAGTGCTGCGCATAACCACAAGCGCTTCCATTGAGTCCGCTACCACTTCATGCCACACTCTTCGGCTCTGACATCAAATGCCAAGTACCTTGGCTTACAATAGCTCCGACGTGTCATGGAATGCCATGTCACTAACACATCACAAAAACTGCAAATCGTACTCTTGGTTTTCTACGCCGAATGTTGGCACTTGTCCCATAGAAGTTAAGACAAAATGCTATGAGAACCGTCCGTTCGGCCAATCTTAAATACTCCTCTGCTGCATGGGCACCACCACACCGAGAAATTCCAAAGCATCGAGCTTACAGAGACGTGCGGCCAGATTTGTCACTGGTGATTACCGTCGCACTAGCAGTGTCAACAGAGTATGCTAAGTACACTCCAGTGGGAAACATTACATCAAAGGAATTAATGTCAAGTACTTATCTCTTATAAAGTGGTTACATATGTTTGTTGAACATCACCTGTATGTTGACTTACCTTACATCAAATTTCCGCAACATTGACTCTTTAAGAGGTCACAACCAGAATACAGTCAACCTAGTGCCAAATACTAGCATTCCCAGTACTCCTTCTCCCATATGCCATCAAATGTGGAACATTCCTTCCTTCTTCACTCATGCAGCCCCATCGTTTAAGCTTTCGCCATGGGCTCCACCAGCATCCATCTTCCTTAATGGTGAAGCATTTTTTACTCGCACTTTGCACTGTATATATTTTGTTTTCCACACTGGACACTTGCACTTATGTTTGCCAATCATGCGATATCCAATTGCAGAAATACTCTTTACTGAAGGATGCACTCTACCATATGAAGTGAAATGAAGAGAGGGGGGGTGCAGGGAGAGATTCTATTGCTTCAAAGAAATGGCCGATCTCGTTTCACCTGTTTGGTAAAGGGATTATTGAAGCGAGATCAAATGGTTTTTGAAGTTGTGTATATATGTTCAAAGGGTCTGTTTCAAAAAATTCAAATTCAAATTAATATGGATTTTAATGAACTTTTATGCGTTTATTAATAATGAAGGATGAAGCGTTTAACAGTTTGGGTTACAATATCATTTTGAGGTATATTTGATGTCATAAGATTCAAAAATACAATTGCCTATCAAGGGACCGTTAAATTTAAAAAAAAATAAAAAATAACAGCTTTTTCACATGGAAGAATTCTACTTTAAAAAAAACATGCTAGAATGCTAGAACAATGAAGAGCCTGAACTAGGTCAACCAGGCAAAGGTCAAAACACTTGGAAAATTTCATACAGACGAGTTCGCAGTGTAAAGAAGAACTTTCATTCCCCTGTCAAGATGTTGTGTCCTGTTATGAAATTTAACAGGATATACATCGCCCGATATGGAAAGGAATATCTATTTTATGAATAGTAAAAGCTGTCAAAGGTTCATTTGGGCAATCGACATACCACTTCGGTGTCTTTGGAATCTACTGTGTTGGTTACCAAGATGCCGCCGGTTGCTTCACTCATCTAATTAACAGTTTAAGGTCCTTTCATACTTCCACCCTGTTAAAATGTTTCCTAATTTTACCATGCTTTACCTTTTAAATTACGGTAACCACCTATTCACTATCTTAACGCTTTATGACCTATACCTAACATCAAATTCCAATTTTGGAAGCAAAAAATGTAATTCAAACGTGGCTAAAAATAATACTACACATTTTGAAAAAAAGGTAGTATTTATACGCTGAGCTTTATTATTTTCCGTGATAGTTACGTCTTTTGTAGACTTTTTGTTTTTTTTTAAAAAAAAAAAAAAAAAAAAAAAAAATTTTACCTATAAATGTGTTAATAACGTCGTAAGTAATGCATTAAAAAAATGCCAAATCTTATTTCCATATCATTTTTAAAAATAGTTCACAACTCTTTTCCCCTTTTTGTATTAATTTAGTTATAATTTGAGAAAAAAGTAGTACACACACACACACACATATATTTAATTTTAGCATCTGCTATCAATAGTCAATGTAGTTAGTGGATAAGGTTTAGGACTTGTAATCTAAGGCCTGGTTCGAATCTATGTAAGTTTACATGTAGTTTTATTCATATGAGGATGTTGAAGTAATTGGACTTAAATGTTACATTACCATATAAAACAAAGTGTATAAACCAGTTTAAATTTATTTCCTCACGTTTTCCCTTTGGTTTATTGCCTTTTTTCAAAATTGTTTGCCTGAAATATAAACTTTTTTACAACCACGTGGTAACGTAATACAAGGTTGTATGATGCCATAGCTACAACGTAAATTTGGTCATAGGATTGTAAATAACGTTTTAATTCTTAAATTGTTTAACAGACAGAATCCCACATAACGTTGAAGCTGAGATTTTACGCCGTTTTTTTACGTTCCCTGCAATGGTTCGTAATTTTACGGCTCCAGTTATTTTACGTTCTGCATGTAGTAAGTCCCAGCTGCCATCAAATGCCTGTTTTTTTTAATCAGGTTTATTTTTAACAGTGCACTGCACTGCAGTGCTGTGCAGTAAATTTACTGCATGTTCCGTCACTTCTGCTGCACTCCTAAGCGATTTACTGCAGGTCCAACCCAGGGTTTTTTTTTTTGTCCCCCCCACGGGTTGCAGTACTTGCAGTAAACTTGCGAAGGATTGCAGGAAAATTGGCAAACTGCAACCCACTTACTGCACCCCACTGCCTCTTGCTGCATCGAAACAACATTTAGTCCTTTTTAGACTTTTCCACGCAGTGCAGTGTGTTGCATTGCCATTGATAGCAGTCTCTGCCCATACGCATGCAGTACTGCAACAAAGTTAATTCGTTTTAACACACGCATTGCAGTGGGTGCAATCAAGTTTTGCCGCAGATATCGGCCGTGCATGCAGCCACGGCACTGCTTAAAGGTCCGTTCATACTCCCTGCCACGGCATGTGTGCAGTAAATTTACTGTCAAGTTCCGTGCCTTCCGCTGCACTCCTAATCGATTTACTGCAGGTCACCCAGGTCACTGCAGGTCCCGGGTTCAGTACGATGCAGTAACCTTGGCGAAGGATGCAGGAAACTTGGCATAACTGCCCACTGGACTTGGCACCCCTGCATCTTGCTGCGCCATGGCGCCATTAAATTATTTTAACTTCGTTGCAGTACCCTGCATTGCCGTTGCAATACTGCAGATCATTGCAGTAACGATTTTGTTAGGATAGCTGGCATTGCCGCAGCTGTTCAAACTGCATTTCCAGTGAACATGTCTTATTACGTACCTTCTAATACGGTTTCTGTTTTCACTACACGCGACAGGCTGTTGCAGTTGGCAATTGCCGTATATTCGTCCTCACTTGCTGCACTCGGCAACCTACTCGGCGCGCAGTCGCTATGTCACTTGAAAATCTACAATGTCTAAACTCTCGTTGCAGTACAGCTAGCGTTTACATGCGCGTACTGGGGACTATTACACATGACGCGGAAATCTCGAGCGTACACGGCCAGCTCACTCCGCCTCACCCGTCACGTCACTGGTCTTAGCAGTCGAGTGTAGCTGATATCCGTCACCTACCCGTTTCGCGCCTTTCATAACCATGTCCCTGCACGTTGCATGCATGCGATATTCGATCACTTGCTGCTCAACTCACGTAGCCCTGCTGCCGGCAGTTAAACTAATTTAACCGGTGCAGTACCGGCAATGCCAGTATACTGGACAGATACCGTATTCGAGCACTGCGGCTTGCCGCAACGCACGTTGCGTGTAGTATGAGACCGTTACGTGAATTCTGAATATTTTAACTTCGTTGCGTACTGCTTTGCGTTGCAATACTGCAAGTGATTGCAGTAAGATTTTGGTTATGCGCCTTGCAGACTGCACTGCAATGCAGTCAATTACGGACCTTTACTGGTGTGTAACCAATCCATTGTATAGAGAACAGTTGTATTAATCACAGCCCTGGCTCGTGCAGGGCACATTTGTGCAGTGTATCGCGCTCGTCTCATAAGGTGTGGGTTCGAGCCCGCGGCGGCCAATGTGTTTGCACTTGGCAGGCACTTTACCTCGCTTGCCTCTCTCCACCCGGACTATAATGGGTACCGGTGTCATATACTACAGTGTCCGGTGACTGCGTTTCCTACCACCCTTCTGTTATTGTGTTCTCCTTGAGTGCGGTATGCATCATTTGTTTCAGCACTGTACCAATGGCCTCGGCTACAAGGTCACGGTTTATTTCGTATCATGTTTCTATGGTAGCTAGGACACTCTCTCGTGGGGTACACTCAGTTTCTTTACACCGGCATATGCTGGGAATGCAAAACAGACTCGCTGTGCGGGAGGAGTGGGCAACCCCCCACATTCAACATAATATGAGGGGTCGGCCCAAACGCCAATGTAAGAGAGATGGGCACTCCCCTGCGGTCGCACCATTTGCATTTCATTTTTTGCTCGTAAAGTCAGTAACGAACGTTATATGACATTTTCCATACATAGAGTGGTATCCTTTAACTTAGCATTTTTTGGAAAGGAAATAAATTGAGGATGATTTCGCAAATTATGTTATTAGGAAAGAAAACAGTTTTACATTCATAATGTGCGATTACGTGGTCAGGTAAAGGAATAAAGTAAAGTTTGCCAAAAGTCTTTTCCATCGAACTAGACGCTTATGTTAAAATTCTAAATGAATTCAGAATACCTCTCCTGTATGAAAATTAAATTTTGCTCACTTGTGGAGAAGTGACAAGACCTTATATCCAACCATCTTGATCTTGTTACGACTGCCCTGAACTTACAGTATGTGATCTTTCTCCCAGCATTCAGACCATCATGTTGGTCTTGTTAAACATTGATTTGAAGCCTAGAATCCAACCAAAGCCCTCAAAAAGATATATATTTCAAGAAGGCAAATCTAGATATATTGAAGAAGTGCAGTCATTCTCTGACCGATTTTGAACAGCAACCCCGTCAATAACACCGTTGAATACAAACTGTAAAGTCATCAAGATACCTGCAAATTTGAATTGAACTCGGCATATTCCCTCTACGTGTTATCATTAGAAATCTCCTTGGGTAACGGTAGAATGACAGATGAGAAAGCGTGACAGACTCTACACAAAAGCTAGAAATAAATTCATCCGCAATTGAAGAAGTTTCAGAGAGTATCGGAACAAGGTTTATTAGACAAGCTCATATGAACTAAGTGTCATTCCGGAGGAAGCCTAATCCATACCTTTTGGGTCCTATGTTTAAATTGAGAGACAATACGAGTATTCCCCATTCTGTACACACGTAAAATGTGTATCACTGATAAAGATAAAGGCTCATGCGTCACAAAGCAGTTTCAGACTGTTTTTCTCAAGCACTGGCTCCTACCTGTCAACCCGACTCTCCTTAGCCTCTGTACCAAATCCTACGGCGTAGCAAAGCACTACGGAAACTCCATCCTTCAAAAGCTAGTGTGCCTGATGAGCTGCCACCCAGATTGTTAAGTGTGTTGCTGCTGAGCTGCACCGGCCACTTGGTTTTCTCCCCATTCCGTGGATGGTGTGATGTTCGTGATGAGTGGAGGAAGGGCCTTGTTTCACATCTTCAAGAAAGTGTTACATCTGACAATCAATTACTACCGATCTCACTCGCTTGTTGCTGCAGAGTGCTTTGACATATTGTTCTTAGCCAATATCAAAGCATCTTAGTCAACACAAGATCATCTTAGATTCTCAACCTCTATCGACGTTACCATCTGATTACATCTGTTCACGATTAGGCGCGACTCTTGAACATCGTTGGCCAAACTGATGGTATACTCTTGGGTTCAGTAAGGCTTTCGACAAGGTTTCCATCGTCACTTGTCGCCAAACTCATTGCCTGTGGCCTCAGGGGCTCTACACTTAACTGTATCAATGCATTCCTTCATAACCGCAAAAAAGCAGTCTGTCGTCAATGGCCGCATCACTTCTCGTGTTGATGTTACCTCTGATTTCCCCATGATCTGTGCTGGGCCCGGTGTGGCAGGAGATATGTCCTCCGGGCTCAAAGTCCGGGAACAATGGTAAACATAGGGCAATCGATTCAAGTTGACGCTTCACGCACAATAAGTTTTCACGCTTATTCCGTTGTCGCTATGGAGCCCGGACTACGATACCTGCCGGACATGATTACTTTCACGCGGCACTCGTTTTTTTTGTTCTTAACATTAATGACATCCAATAGACATCCATTTAGAATACGCCTATTTGCTGATACAGCATTGATGTCTGGAAATTCACGCACCCGAAAGACCATAGCAATCTTTACAAGACGATCGTCTGGTCCCCTGAATTTTGGTTGATGGATTCAATTGTGTTGCATTCGCGGATACCAGAAGAGAAATACAAGGCTGTTCAGTACACAATCTTGAACAAGTTTTAGATAGAGTCAATCATCATTATTATCTTGGTGTTACATTATCATCTGAAATCTCTCTTGTGAAAACCTACTACTGCCAAAATGTCACAAAAAGCAAAAAAGCCAGTTCAAACTCTAAACTCTCGGCCTTCTTTGAAGAACTCTAGGTCCATGTACGAAGGAAGCCAAGAAACGAGCTTATGATTCCGTGTTCGGTCCCGTTATAAATGCATCTGATGCATGGAACCCCCCATAATAGAGTAGTAGCCTAATCAAGTTCAGCGTGCTGCTGGTCTGCCCGTTTCATCTATGCAGATTGCCGTCGAACTACCCACGTGCTCCTATCACAGTAAGATGGATGGGAACCCCTGCATGTGCAAGGCCGACTACCTGCTCAAGATGCATACAACCCTGGTATATATGCTTCCACCTTGTTCCAGCCTGCATTACTTCTTAACGCTATGACCACCAGACGTCTTTCTTAATCGTGTCCCAACACTGTGGTTCTCAATATGATCCAACCCTAGATGGTACAAACAATTCCCTGGCTTCTTCACGAATTCCGCAAGGTCCTTGTTTTTGCATTGTGCTCCCAGCCAAGTGGGCAGACCAAGAGGTGCTCCATTGTCTGTGATGCTGTTTCCACACACAGGTATATCCTGGTTTGCTTCCAGAAGCCCACTTCTGCAAGGAAACCGAGATCGGCAGTTCTGGTTCTCAATCGATTGAGGCATCGCAGCAGCCCATGAGAGTCAGCTCCAGGTTGGAGATGCTCACGCAGGTTCAATACCGATAGATGTTACTTGGTTGAGGGCAAGTCTTTCTTTCCACACGGCGACTCTCTTTACCGTAACCTCCTTAGAGACTGTTTTTAGAGTTTGGCGCTTTGCTAGAAACCTCTCCTGATTTAAGGCCGGTTGTTGGCATCAGGTATCTTTCCATGTCCATACATCGGGTGCTTCACATTGGATCCTTGGCAGCTACGCACGCTCTTGCATGCGCGCTACAATACGCTACGACGGATGTCTGGTGGAGCAATCTCCTGCTAGGATGTTACAAGTTTTCCGTTGTGTTGGACGGAGGCTCCTGTGATCAGCCGGCAGGAGGCCTTTAACGAACGCGGGTCAAGCATTCCTTGGCATGGGTTGATCTTTTTCCCATACAGGGCAGTCATACTCTGCACATGAGTTACACAGGGCAAGTGCCGTCGATCTAGGGTAAGTGGGCGAGCGCCCCATCTGGTGCCAGTGAGTTTGTTCAAGATTTTTGCGTGAGACATACTTACTCTTCGCGCGGCTTCTCCTCAATGTGGGTCTTATAAGAGAGAGTGCGGGTCCCACGGTGAACTCTAGGTATACAGGGTTATCACAGTGCGCCAGGGGAGTTCCAGACCAGATAACTTTAAGCTAACGTGGGCTTCACGGTTCGTAGATGGAAAGCACACACTGTTCTTAGATGATTTGCACGTAGGGGGTTTTCCTCATATAAGGAGTGAGTTCATCCAAAGCTTTGGAGAGTCGCTCTTCAACAACTGTGAATCGGCATCTGTGTTGCGCTAATTCAAGATCGTCTGCCTAATAAAACGACATGTTCCTGCACTCCTAGGGTGGTCGTTGGTTCATATGTTGAACAGGAGAGGTGCACGCACACTCCCTGGGTAGACCATTCTTGAGGCCTACGCCACGGCTCTCTTCGATCCTAGCGAACACAGAACATTGTAGCCAGCAATCCAGGGATAAGCTCAGTCAGGCGGAGTCCTTGGGTAATTTCAGGATCTTTTGGAGTAGGCGTCTGTGATTAACAATGTCATGAACTGCTGATAAGTCGACGAACACTCCGGTTACCATACCCTTCTCAGAAAACATCCTCAATGTGTGGAGTTAGGTTGGTGCTTGGCTTGTCTTTTTTTTTTTTTTTTTTTCTTGTTGTTTGCCTGGCCGGAAACCGGCTTGGTCTGGTATGAGTGTTCGTCTATCACACGGTGCGAACGATGAGCAGGAGGCGTTCAAAAGAGTGCTAGGTATGGCTAAGGAGTGATATAGGGGTGTAGATCTGGATGGGATGATCTTCCCATGCGTAGGAGTGCATAACTGTGCTTCCTCAGATCTTGGGAACATGTGGGAACTAAGGCAGCCAAGTAGAGCTCAGAGACATTCCTTGCTATGGGCAAGATTTTTTAGTTGATCAGTAGAGATGTTGTAAGGCCTACTGCTTTTCCCTGGTTGAAGTTTAGCAATAACCGGATTTCCAATTCGTCATGTTGAAGGGGCGAGTGTAACCAGGGGCACCCAACTTACATCTTATGGTTAGTTTGATCTTCTGGGTCTTGCTGCACTGCCATTTAAAAGCAGTTGGTGGGCAAATTGGTTTGGTGTTTGCATTTGGCTGCTGTGGAGGTTCTGTTGGATCCCTCGAGCTTGCGGAGCTCAAATACAGTTCCTTTGCAACCATGATTCGTAACACAAGTTTTATTTATCCTCGCTCAACCGGTTGCATTCCTCTTCCAGTCACTGCTGTTTTAGCGCCAATGTAGCCGCCTTTAAAGGATAGCTGCCGTGCTGCATCGGGGTTATGATCCCTCCCCAGCCCAACTCCTGCAGATGGCACCAGTTCCTGTATCATAGTGCACCCCTCAGTTTGATGACTCTTTAGTTGGGAATTTGTTTTGGTTTTCCTCTTTCACTACATTTGCACCCACCCGTGTTTGTGACATCATCACCTGCACCATCCAAGTTTAGCTCTTAAGTAGTATGAAAGTGGAGATTCATTCAAATTAAAGATCATAGTCACTCTTAGTATCATGTTAGTCATTAGTCAGGGTATGTGCACAGCTCTACTCGCACTCATTTTTTTGTAAAGAGTTTTTCAAACAATTAATTATCCAAAGAAAGAGAAAGGGGAGGGAGAGAAGAGAGAAAGATCACGGCAAAGGGTAAGATACGTATAATACCATTTAGGCATCTATTGTCGTTATCTACCAATCCTCCTAGGTATCCCTTCTGCTGATACCAGTCGAATTAAGTGGAACTAAATTTCGAGCCTCACGACTGTCCATTAAATCTCTCTAGATGTCATGAAGCGTTATTCATCAGTTTTCAATGTTGCCATGGGACACATGTTACTTAAGTGCATCGTCTACAAGCTAGCAAACTCGGACAGTGGCGGAACGATTATATCAAGGTATAGGGAGAGAAGGATTTAGAATAAAGTTTATAACATGACAGTTTTACGTGAATGACTATTATCTAGACAATCTCTTGCCCACACTATAAGAACGTGTTAGAAATTTTGTACAAATTTGGTTTAGGACGGTCAATGTTTTGCTTTAGGCATGTTTTTGATATTTTGCCCCCCCCCCCCAGAAAAAGAGGTTGGCGCCGCCACTGCTCTAAAACATATACAATATATGCATGCGCAACTTAAAAGGAAAATGAAAATGTTAATTAAAATATCAAAAATGAGCTCATCATAAACATTGGCAACTAAAAAAAAAGAATAATAAAGAGAGTAAAACAAATCAAACTCCACCAACGATAAAAATGTAAGTCATGCTGTAAAGAAAATGCAAAATGATATTAAAACCAAAAATGTTCAGTGACCTTTCTATTCTTGTGTGATATTATTTTGCCAGGCAACGAAAATCGCTGTATCGCAAGGTACTCCTCTTCGATGACAAAACAGTCTTTCTTCATATCGTTGTTACTTTTTCTTTCGTCATAGTAAAGAGCGAAGTAGGGTAAGTACTAGGGTAATGGTCCGAAGGTGTTTTTGAACAATCCAATAATGATTATGTACAAAAAAGTACCTAGGGATAAAAATTGTTCAGAAGTTTCATAACCACAAAACTTCCATGATCATGCTAAAAATGTCTAGTTACTAATGCTTTGTTGGGGTTTGGGGGTAAAAAATGAGTGTAAAAAGTCGGTTTTTTGTGTTAAAATAAGACTTTTGTGGGCTCACATGACTTGTTGATGTGAAATTTCTTATAACTGATGCATTGTGGAGATTGACTCAATACACCCTAGGGTAATGGTATCCAAACAGAGGGGGCAGTGATATGCCAAGTCCTAACATGTTGTACCTGAATGATATTGTGCCAACCCCAGTAAGCACAAAAAATTAACTTAACCCCAACCTTCCATGCAACCTAACCCCCATCCCTTACCCCCACCGATATCTCAACCTTATAACTCTACTCAGGCCAAATTAAGTCGTACCAGCCTCGCGTAGATAACTCCAGGACACAACCAAAATTTCTACAACGAGGCTCATTCAGATCTTTAATGATAATAATAATCTGATCTGACTTATACGGAAAACGCGGCTTAAAACAAAACTTAATTACGATATACACATGGCATACAGCACCATAAGGAAGGAAAACTAACAAAATCAAGGTTCACCAATTTTAAGCCTCAGGAAATAATTATATTCAAGGGCTGATTATCTTTCGAGCAACAACAGCCGACTAAAGTCGCCGGTCAAAATTACTATTTGTCAATTTCTGGTTCAAAAAGGTTAGAGAAACTGTCATTTTCCTGGGCATTCAGATTATCATGAACGAATGCATTTAAATGAGTCCAAACAAGCCTTAGTCTTTTTTTTAGATGGTTTCAAATAACCAGAAAACATGGGAAGGCCATTACAAACATTTGGAAGGCTAGTCTTCTGTATACAACGTCTACAGGGACTGGCCTGGTCCAAAGGGTTTAAAGACACTGGTGGAAGGTTGTCTATTTAAGTTAATGGAAGCTGTTACAAAGCCTAAGACCATGACGTTGAATGATTTGTCACCAAATCTACGCTTGGTAGAGGTTTTTATAACAAGCCGCCGTAACATCAGAAGAAGTGACCGGACGCTTCATCTGGTACCTCGAATACTATCGGACATTTTGCAAATTAAGACCATCAGTTAGGTATGATGGAAGGCTTTGTCGTTGAAGAGACTTACATAAACAAGGATTTTGTATCTGAGACGTACCTTTACAGGCAACCAGTGAAGGGTGATCAAAAGTTGTGACAACTCTGGTCACGACCACATGCAAACACCCAACGCGCAGCTTATTTTGCAAGCGCTTGGAGCCTTTTGAGATCTATCTCATATTGGCGCCCTATTGTAATGAATTGGCCAAGTCAATGCGGGACAGACCAGATGATACACAGGTTGTCAAGCATCACAGTGATAAACCTACGAATACGCAATAAGTTTCGAATATGGTAATATACATTCATACGTAGCACTGACCATCTATGGCATACTCATGGTGGAATCAAACATAATCCCGAGGTCTTTACATCCCACAGATGCAGGAAACAGAGTGTCACTCCAGCCCTAACCGTAGTGAGGAATTTTCAAAACACGGCGTGGCAAAAACAATAAATTCTGCCTTTTCTTGAGTCATCTGCATCATTTGGACCTCCATGATGTGTATTCAGATACATCAATTCCAAGTTTTCGAAGAGCATGCTCCAATCTTTGGATGAAACTCACGAAAAGCTGAGTATCATCAGGCAACGGGGAAAGTTAACATTATGATTCCTAATAGTGTCCGAGGATTAACTTATGATTTGAAACCTTGCGGGCTCATACATGAGCCCTGATGAATAATGTTGAAAATGCAGCTTGGATAGTGCATTGTTAACACATCACTTTTAGTGAGAATGATTGAAGAGTCAGCACTGACATCATACGTACCACTCTTTTCAACTTAATTAAGGGAGTCAGAAATCCCATTGGCACAATCAGCGTCAGAGTTTAGCATGGCAAAGCCCTGAAAGATGAATTCACAAGACTTTTGAATGTCATGAACCTGTCCTTAGTACTACAAAGATTTTGTCAATAAAAAAGTCAAATTATAGTTGAAAAAGGCGGGCTTTTTTGAAACATCGGGGCTTGCAAGTCAAACCGAATAGAGGTTGTGCCTGTTTTAATCGATTGGTAGGAACAAAAGAATCGGAACGAGTGTCCTGTACCGTAATGCATTCCATGCAATTTAATGTACTGCAACCTTGTAATCCCATCTTGTTTGTTATTCAAGTAATGGGGGAGGTGGGGGGGGGGTGGCGCAATAAACGTTTCTGATTTGCTCTGTTGAACAAAGTTCAGGCATTAAGCTGTTGATACTTCACATCACAACCTCTTTGACCCAACTTGGACCAAAGCGTCGCGTTTCTGTTAATCTCCTGCATATCTGTTGGTATATTTTTGTCTCAGAATAAACAGGTACAGTAACACAGTTGCAACTCTTAGAATTGTAATCTCTCTTCATGGACCATTCGTCTGATTTCACTGTATTTAAAAGTTGGTTATGTATGTGTTATCTGTAAATTCTTTCATATACTCACTCTTTGCATTGTTTGAATCTGGTTATCATCACCAACATTGCCTTCCACGCAGATGCTGCCATTCTGGATTTCCCAATCGATGTATTTCTTATGGTCATTCAGATGATAGGCACAAGTAGATCTCTTATGGGTCTCGGGCTTGAAGTCTCATTAACTTATATTAATATTATAACTTAGTATACTATAATATTCTAGTATCCCATGTTTTAAAATAAAAAAATGCATGATATACACCCACTAAAAATCATTAAAGGTGGTCGTAATTGTCTAAGAAGCGATAATGCAGAGATACAAAAGGTGAAATGCATTTTTCTAGCTTAATCATGTACAATTCCAATAATTACTTTAATGTAGGAAACAAACACCAAATATTGAAATGCTGTATTTAGTTAATTTGGTCATACTATCTCCCGCAACTGACATACAACTGACATACAGCGAAGGTGTCCAAAATCTACATTAAACGGCTGATTGTGATTATACCAAGTACGAATCAACAAAGATAATGTTGTGTTTGAGAGTCAAACTGTAGCAGGTCAGGGTGTACATATTTCCACTTTATAATTCTGGGATATTCACAGAGAGGTTTTTTTACTGAATCGGAATTTTTATCTCCGTATCGAAATATCAGAATTCAGATAAACAGATGCGGTACTTCATTTGTCTTTATTACACGGATTTCAAGCCACCCCTGCATTATTTTATCCATGCCAGTAACACAAATACCAAAATAGAATTTTGATATTTTTTTCGATGTTTCAGAGCGCAAATCGCGCTTAGCCTTTAAATGCTATAATATGGTCAGTATCATAATATCGTTTTGAAAAACGCTGTTTAATTCAATTTTTATTTGTTTATTATTTATTTGCTTATTGCTATGTGATTTTATTTGTAAAATACCGTGTGTCCAAAAAACCCGCAACACTTGAGCCATGCGCCGTAAGGTTGGACACCATTAGCACAGACTACCTATTCTTTGTTGTAGGTAAGAGGGGACTGTTGGCTAATATCCCTGAAAAGTCATAAAGGTAATTCATATTTTTTTTAAAGCTATGACCCAGATTAGATACGATGTAGCCTGGAGGATCAATTTTACCCAATTGAGGCGCCGCTATACCAATGCGGCACTGTACTTTTGGCGTGCAGAACCACCAATATGAATCTCCAAAGTCCGGCAAACCGCCATTTTTCCTTTTTCAAATGACATGTGCTGCCACAAATATAACATATTACTGTTGTTTTAATTTCTAATAAACAGCTAAATTCAACATGGCAAACACACTTAAAAGATGTAATTAGGCATGTGTGATCAACAGGTCTACACATATTGTCCCAAATTAGAGCTAATCAATCATAATCGTTTGTGACCAGATACAAAGGTTTATCTTAAACTCAAATTGAATGACTGAATCAATATAGGCCTATTGATATTGTTTTATTGAGTTTTGTTTTGAAAACATGTTTTACTTTCATAAAGTTCAAAATGTAACAGCATGTTGAAGTCCAGCGCATTTACACTGTTTATGTAACGTGAAAAGTTGACGATGCATACCGTCTTGAAATGCATTTTATCACAATAAATTAATCCTTATCATTACCAGTTTAATAATAATTATGTAATCAGTTATTTTGATCAAGTAGAAGTTGTTCTGCAAGAAATTGGACAATTAATATGGATTGGAATCAAAATTGTATTTACATGTTCTTCCGTGCCATTCGTGTACCAGCTCCTTATTTTTTGTAATGGCTCATGCGGGGTATTGAGTGTGGGGTATGTTGTCCTCTTAAAAAACTATTGAATCTATCATTATGATTTTTTTGGGACATTAGCTGATCTGACAGTCCTATGTTACCTTACAATACGAAACAAGTAGTCATGTGCTTTTGTTCGAAACTTATGGCGGCTGGCACCATGTGTTGCGTTTTTTTGGGGACACACTGCATATCTCTATTCTTCAATGGCCTACTATAGTTTGCGAAGACAAAATTGAAGAAATTTCATATTTCGTGAAAATGTGCCGTGCCACTTAAAGGAGTCATTAAATGTAATTCCAGCGTTGCCCATCTTTCACATCGTTTGATGCCTACTCTATATTGTACGTTTATGTAGCTGTAGGCCTATGTGTTCCTTGGAGAGAAATGCACTAATCGTGTTTGTAGAGAGCACCTGGGGTCTAGTGGAAAAACGAAGGACTCGTGATCATTAGACATTAAAATCGTGAGTTCGAGCCCCACTGTGGTCAAAGTGGTTGGATCCCTGAGCAAATTTCAAATGCCTCGTCGACCCAAGCGAAAATCTGGGAGCTGTTTATTATGGTAGTCTTGTTCAAGACGCCTAATTTACTTTATACACTGAAAATTGCAATATATTACATAACTCAAAGTGCACGGTCACCGGGTAGCCAAGGGTTCGAGTTCAATTGCCACTGATGATAGTATACAAATATATACTGACCATATACTGACATGAGAGGCTCTGGTTAAAAACTATGTCCCTCGTGACATTAGTGCTTCAACTAATGTAGTCACCGAGGGACCATAGTTCTAAGCCAGAGACTCGAATAGAGTCAGTATGTATTGGGTTTTATATACTTCATTAATCAATTTCCCAGTTAACGATGAAAAAAAATATAAATATTTTGCCTTTTCATATGCAATAAATTTCATTCATGTCAAAAAAAAAAACAATGCCTCTCTGTGAATCAAGGTGGTATTAAGTCAGCATCCACTACGCAAATACAGACGCGCTACGCGATCGCAGTAAGTTACGCGAATTAAGCGCCGTAAATAGGTACCCTCTGAGCCGTAATAGTACTTCTGAAAAATTAATAATTTACGGTTTCTCGCCGCATAGTTTTTTTTAATCACTTGATAGAAGTTTCCACCCAAAACCATAACAATCTTAATTATTATGAAGGTATAAAGCTGATAGACCGGCAGGCCATGCGGGGTAAATTCTGGTCCCAGTCGAAGCTATCCCGATGTCCGCTCCATACACGCCAATATTAATTGGCAACCGCGCTTTGAGCTGTTTACGGAATTAAGCTCTATAAATAAAAACTGGTTTAGGATTAGTTTTTTGGATAATGACCCATATTTCTTTCCTGATTCACTCTGTTAGTTGTCTTTGTATTTGCATTTAGTACTCATAAGTATATATTCTTTTTGAACACGCTAATGAGTGAGCAACACTTAAATTACATTTCTGGTGTGCATCTTTCATTCGGCCGGGGGGGGCACTTGATTCAAAGGTGGATAATGGTGGGCGTTAACAGGACTTCCAAATTCAACCTAAACATGTACTTCCCATCGCCTAAAAACATACCCTAACAGATTTTGTGTGTTTTCGCTACCCAACCATTATTTTGTCTTTTTTGAGACAGTTTTTTTTGCCTACCCGAACCCAAGTAGGCAATGCATGTGTTTGTCAAGATCCCTTTATTATCTTGCTTTGCTCTAACGTCCATTTACAATATTTTTTGATGATTTTGATCTCTCTTAATTTGAGTATTACATACCCTAAGCACATACATCACAATTTCAGGTTTAAAAACACATACCATTTTTCCATATTTTGCTTTTTGACACCCTATTACATGTTACGGCTCTGTACATACAGCAAGCGCCGTGTGTAAAAGGTACCCTTTTTACCGCATTTTTTTGTTCACGCATCAGATCACCTTTGATACAGTGGCCCGCCCCCCCCCCGGCCCGGGATTCGTAACATGTCGTTCAGTCGTTGTATAAACCGTTTGTCAAATCCCTGGACATGACATACTCTCGCGGATCTCTAATTGGGGGGGGCGGGGAACTCGCTTACATGCAATCCAACCCGCGTCGTACTGGCAGGAAAGCGGGCGTAATATTTTAATACATTCCAGGGATTTTTACATTTTTACTTACACTTGCTGTCAGAATCCTTCAGAGGTCGGCACCGCGCGCGCCCCGCAATATTTGCA